>JAFEMH010000021.1:0-30000 GCA_022495995.1 Adenophora triphylla var. japonica
GCCGGAGCGGTTCATGGTTGATGATGAGAGTGATGTCTCTTTGGGACGCATTTGCCTTGTGCGTGATGGCAGACCGGCTGTTCCCGGTCAGCCTCCATGGCATTTGCGATGGCGCTTTGCTAGATGTGGTCAAGCACCTTTGCAGAGCCGGGAGAGGATATTGTCCTTATGGGCCGTGGGGAGACTCTCTCATGCTGTATCGAGACCGTCCCCGCGACCGGGACGATCGGCTCATGAGAGGGGGAAGCCCCGCTTTGCTCACCTTGGTGAGCCGCGAGAGCAGACTTCGTGCCATGCCCGAGGCTCCGACGCTCGTTTAGCCCGGCTGGGTCATTTGCTCGCCGACCTCTTGTGTTGGATATGGATCGCCCGCCCGGGAGCAGTATGGATGGCAATGCACCTTGGTACGCATCAGTCCGCCAGTGGGTTCCCTCACCGGAGGATCTGAGACTAGGAGGGTCTTTCCGAAGAGGTCCTATGTCGTCGCGTAGTTCCAGTTTGTCTTGGTCCTCCTTCTATATTCCGTCGCATTGTTTCCCCGACAGCTTTGGGATGAAGCAGAGCCTTTTCATTGGGCCGGTAAGGATTGACCTTGCTACCGCGGAGATAGCTCCTTCTTTGTATGGCGCCTTTTCCTGGTGCCTTCTTGTATTTTCTCTGAGGGGTATGGAAGTATTCCGCTTTCCCTCCCCGTGGTACTCCTTAGCACGCCGGGAGCGTCAAGATTGACGACTTCGCACTCCGGGGCCTCAGATGAGCAGCCGTTGAGGCGATGTACCCTAAGTGGTCTTGAGTAGCAGCCAAGTGCGTGTAGCGATTCCCTGTGGGACCCGCAAATGCTTGCCGTAGTAGATATTGCCTTAGTGAGTGCCGAAGCCTGGTCCGACCCTTTTGGATGTGACGGGAGACACTTTGTTTTACTACGGAGGACTAGAGCTTGACCGAACCGACAGGAGGAGGTCCCTTTGCAGTACTCGAAGCAGTGAGGAGATCCGAGCCAAGCACCTGCGAATGAAGCCCTGAGAGCTAACCGGATTGTTTGACTTCTCACGGGGAGGACTCCACGGGATATCTGACCGAGAGACGCAGAGTTGGTTCACGTGGAAGCGAAAGAAGACTCGCCGGGACGAGGAAGAAAGGAAAGAACCTGGCGATGGGACAAGCGCAGATGTACGCGCGGAATGACCTCCTAGGTATCTCATTCATTGACAGAGTTTGGTAAAACACATTATTTTGTTAAATGTATTGAAGATTTGTCAGTTTTAGCATGTTGTGAACTTGAGGAGTAGACCGTGCTTTGAAACTCATCAAGTAATGTTGCTAACCAAGTTAGTGATTTGTGATTTACTTTTAAAGCTTTGTCGAGACGCAAGATCTCTTGTTTGCCTTTGTGTCTTTTGTGAACCTTGTCACACGTCCATCTTTGGACTTTTCTCGTTGCATTTGCGAATCCGAAGCAGCCCGGGCCATGACGGCAATCCCCTTTGCTTAGGCTTTGTGCTTGGCTGAGAGGTTGAATGATCCCCTGATAAGTCGTTTTGACTGTCTTTTTCGTAGCTTCCTTGTCTCTTGTTGGCGTCGGGCTCTTGACCTCTTTTTTGTAGCTTCTGCTTGAGCTTCTTTTATTTTTGTTTTTTTTTTTGTGAGCCTTTGCTCGAGCTCTTTTTTTTTTGTTCCCCTTGCTCGAGCTCTTTTTTTTTTTTTTTGAAGCGCGTGAAGGCAAAGACAAGCCCCTGGCTTGGAAGCAGATACATGAGTCCGCCTGTTTGATGCCTGAGTGACCCTCGGATGTCCTTTGATGTTGCCGCCGTCGTTTGACTTGGTCAAGGTGACTGGGGCGTGTTCTTGAAAAGTGCGTAGCTTGATGGAGGTCTTGATTGACATTCAAACTTTTGACTTTTTGTGTATTTTTAGACCGGACCAATTAAGGTTGCCTACGTCTCCTGGACTAGAGGGCTCAGTTCTGCGTAGTTCGACACTACATGGAGTGCCAAGAGATGCACAGCTTGTTCTTCTTCAGCGAAGTATCCGCGAAGTTTGCTTCCGTTGACCGGATTCATGAAGGGATTGCCGTCTAGGTCCTGCTGCCTTCATGGCACCTCCGGAGAAAATCTTTTGAACCACGAAAGGGCCGATCCATGTGGGTTCCCATTTTCCCAGTGGGTTGGTTCGAGCGGGAGGCTTTTCTTTGAGTACAAGGTCGCCTTCCCGACGTCTCGGGATTTGACTTTCTTGTCGAAAGCTCTAGCCATCCTCGCTTTGATAGGCTCGGACGTGTTCCATGGCCTTTAGTCGTCGCTCGTCTAGCGTGAGCCAATTCGTCATGTCGGCTTCGGAGCCATTCCGACTTCGTTGATGTCATTTTCCAAAGCAAGACTCGGAGTGAGGGAATTTCCAATTCAATGGGAAGGACTGCTTCCATCCCGTATGTCGTGGCGAATGGGGTTTCTCCCGTGGTCGCTTCCGATCGATGTGCGGTAGCCCCAAAGTGCAAGGTGCGGCTTCTCGGGCCAATCTCGTCCTCGGGTGGTCATTTTTCGGATGATCCGTTCGAGGGTTTTGTTTGCGCTTCCACGGCGCCGTTTGTTTGTGGCCGGTAGGGAGAAGATTTATGGCGTGTGATCTTGAATTCGGCCAAAGAAATCGCCGAATTCCCCCTCAAGTGTGAACCATTGTCGATATGACCTCATTTGGGATGCCGTATCGGCAAGATGATGCTTTCCTTGAGGAAATGCGCGACCTTCTTGGAGGTGAGTACCTTGTAGGACTTGGCTTCGACCCATTTGGTGAAGTAGTCGATGGCTACTAAGATGAACTCGTGACCGTTGCCGCTCGGCGGAGCAATTTTCCCGATGACGTCAATTCCCCAAGTGGCAAATGGCCAAGGTGTAGTCATGCAAGAGAGATCGTGGGGCGGCAGATGATTGAGGTTGGAGAACCGTTGACACTTGTCGCAGCCTTCGGACAAAGTGGATGCAATCCGCTCCATGGAGATCCCCGTAAGAGTAGCCCATCCCGAGAATGATTTGCATCGTGGCTCGGGCGTTCATGTGGGGACCGCAAGCCCCATTGTGGACTTCGCTCATGAACTTGTTTGCTTCTTCCCGGGCCGATGCAACGTAGGAGTGGCCCATGGTAGCGTTTCTTGTATAGCATGTCCCCAAGGATGACGAAGTGAGAGGCGAGGCATGGTAGGGCCATGATGCTCTTGGTTTTGACCCCTTCCGTGTGTGGGCCTTCCTTGTTCATGAAGGTGATTTCCCCGTTCTAGAGGTATTGGAAGATCCGGGTTATACCATGGCTCATTGACGGGCTTAGGTTACCGTTCGATCTCACAACAAGAGGGCATGAATTTCCTTTCGTCCGACTTTGAAGGGTTTGATTGCTTTTCCTTCAGTGGGATTTCCACAAGGGAAGCCAAGGTGGCTAAGGCATCCGCAAACCCGTTTCGGTCTCTTGGCAAGTAGTGGAAGGTAACCTCTTCGAATTGTGTGATGAGGTCTTCCATGTGCATGGTATTTTTGCAAGCCGGGTCTATGGTTTTCCACTTGTTGGAGACTTGGTTGATGATCAAGGCTAAGTCCCCATAAACTTCGAAGCCTGGACATTCCTCTCGAGTGCGCTTGTAGTCCGGCCAAGCAGCTTCATATTCGGCGGCATTGTTGGTTACCTCGAAATTGAGCTTTATAGCAATTGGGGTGTGCTCGTCCTGGGATCTACCAAGAGCATACCGATGTCGCTTTCCTTTTTGTTGGCCGCTCCGTCGAAGAACGCTTGCCATCGATTTTCGCCTTCGATTGCGAAGATTCCCTCGTCCGGAAATTGTGGTTCGGGGCCTCGAGCCTCGTCGGCTGGGAAATCACCGCTTGTTCACCATGGCCCGTCCCTTGATGGACTTTGGTTCACGTACTTGATGTCAAATTCCGCTAGGAAGAAAGACCATTTGGCGAGCCTCATTGACAGAGATGGTTTGTCGAAGAGGTACTTGATCGGGTCCATTTTGGAAACCAAGTGTACCGTGTGTGATCGCATGTAGTGCCGTAGTTTCCCGACAACCCATACCAGAGCCGCGCAGTTTTCTCGAGGGCCGAGTAATTGAGTTCGCCGCCTTGAAACTTTCGATCGACGAAGTAGATGGCGTTTTCGACTCGTGACTCCTTCTTTTCTTGACAAAGCATGGCTCCAACCGCGGTGTCGGCCACGCTTAGGTATAGCAACAAGGGCTTTTCCTCGTGGGGAGGACAGAGAATCGGAGGACTCACAAGGTATGCTTTTATTTTCTCAAAGGCATCTTGGCATTCGAGTTCCATTCGATGCCGGCGTTCTTCTTCATCACTGAAGATTGGCTCGCACATGGAGGTCAATTGGTTGATGAAGCGGCCGATATACCGTAGGCGGCCCATGAAGCTTTCACCTCCTGTACGAGTTTGCGGTGGTCTCATTTCGATGATAGCCTTGATCTTTTGAGGATCAACCTCGATGCCTCTCTCGGTGACCAGTATCCTAAAACCTTGCCTGGTTAACCCCCAAATGTGCATTTGGCGTGTTAAGCCTCATTGAGTGTTTTCGGAGGCGATTGAAGAATTTTCTTAGGTCTCGTGAGGTGTTGTCCATCTGATCCCTTTGAGTGGATGATCATGTCATCGACGTACACTTCGATCTCTTTGTCAGGATCATATCGTGGAAGAGGGCGGTTGCCGCGCCGTTGGTAGGTAGCCCCAGCCGTTCTTTAGTCCGAACGGCATTACTGTGTAGCAAGCAGGTTCCCCAGGGGGTTGTAAAGGCTGTCTTTTCTTGGTCTTCTTTGGCCATCTTGATTTGATTGTAGCCGGCAAACCCGTCCACGAAGGACTTGACTTCGAAATTGGTCAGTAGTGTCTACCAACATGTCGATGTTGGGTAGTGGAAAATCGTCCTTGGGACTTGCTTTGTTGAGATCTCGGAAGTCCACGCAACAACAGATTTTTCCATTGGCCTTGGTGACCGTGACGATATTGGAGAGCCATGTGGGGTATTCGATCACCACTGATGAAGCCGACGCGGATCATTTTTTCGATCTCTTCTTTGACTTGTAAAGACCATTCTGGCTTGATTCGGCGTAGCTTTTGCTTGATGGGCTTAGCCTCAGGATTCAAGGGAATCCGGTTTTCTACAATGTTAGGATCTAATCCGGGCATGTCTCGGTAAGACCAAGCGAACACGTCCACGAATTCTTTGAGCGGTGCGCCAATGCGTCTTGCTCGTGCCGTGAAGAAACTTCCGATTTGCGTCTCTTTTGGCTCTTCAAGAGCTTCCCAAATTCACTTTGGTTAAAACCTCCTCGGCACTTGGGCCCGGTTTTTCTCTCGTTTGACAACATGCTTAAAGATGTGCTTAATGTATTGTTCGTTTAATGTGTCTCGTTTCTTTATCAAGTGAATCAAGTTATTAACTGCTTTGTGTGTTAGTTAATTTATCGCTTGTTAAAGATGCAATGAGAGGATACTCGGAAAGATCGAAGCATTCATTAAGAGCATACGGGAATACATTATTGGCAATGAGTTCGTAATCCTCTGGCGTGAGGCCATCGGATGACTCGAGAGACTCAAATTCAAAGATAATGGACTCAGGATGAGTTTTGACACTAGACTCTAGGACTCGAGGGGTCGACCAAGTTGTTCGATCATGTCCTTTTTGGCCGGGCAGCTGGTCCGAGAAGGTGGCCCAGTTATTGAGTGGCAATGAGCTTGATAGGAGATGGGGCTTGAAGGGCTTTATGTCACCGTTCCCGATCATTGCTATCACAGAGTTATCAGAAACAAAATCGATTAGATCTGGCATCTCGATTTATTTTTTGAAGAGCAGGTGGAGCCGTGGCTCGTCCCAAGCATCGTCTCAAGGAGTCTTTTGCTTTTGTCTTGGGCATTACTAGCTCGAATGCAGACTCTACCCGCTTGTTGAAGGCAGGAGTGTTGACAGAGAGTTTTTCGAGTTCTTCTGCCAAAGAGGGGGTTTTCCTGAACCAAAATTCGTTGTGAATAGTGGTGGTCATGGATCCCGGTAGAGGCGGTGTGTCGAGAAATGCTCTTCGAACGGGATTTGGCTTGAGGCCTCTGAATCTTGCCGTGTTCTTTCGGAGCTTGTCCATGTTTGTCGGCCAGCCTTTGCTGGCGCCGATCGCCTCCGTTCCTTTCCCCGGATCTTCTTCCAAGTTGCCGGCCTTCTTTGTGAAGTACTTGGTCATGTCGAAGCCGTAAGGACGAAGATCGGAGATTGCGTGCAAGCCTCTTTTTGTTATCTGTGGAGCGTTCTCGTGCAGCTCGCTTGTCCTCCGCAATGTGTTCGGGAGTAGGAATGTATCCCAGGCCGTGCAGGGTATTCTGTTCTTTGATATTGATGATCCATTGGGTGCCACGATGGCGTTTTCCCAAACCGAGCCCCGGATGTAGTTCATGTGCTTCATCATTTTCATCGGGGAGGGATCTTGTCCCAAATCAAAGGCAGTGTCTATGTGGCACACTTGGGCCTTTGGGCTTTCGATGGTGAACCCCGTTAGCATCATGCCATCATCGTCGGGTTTGATCTCTAAGACTGGGACGCCGTTTGTGTCGGTCCTTTCGGTGACTACGCTATCACCGTAGATGATGGTTAGATCTCGTTCCTTGGACGAACTTTACGCACCGATGGAGAGTGGATGCCACCCCATTGATCCGGTGTAGCCAAGGGCGTCCCAAAATGGCAGTGAATGTGATCGGGATGTCGATGACTTGGAAATCTGTCGGGACCATTTGTTTTCCGAACCACAAGTTCAAGGTGGCTATTCCCAAGATCGGGGCGGGATGTTGAGTCGTATGCCTTGATTGCCCGAGTCGAGGGCTTTAGATCGCTTGCTTTGATCCCTAGCAAATCCATCATTTTGGCCGGAAGGACGTTCATGGATGATCCCCCATCTACCAAGACCCGTGGGAGACGACGCTCGTCCAGTTGAACTGTTATGTAGAGAGGCTCATTGTGGTCGCCCCAAATTTTGGAAGGTCGAGCTCGCGAAAGTGATGATATTGTCGTAATTAACGTTGCCAATCATCCGAACCGCTTCATCGTGTGTCACCGTGATGGGAACCATGGTCTCGGGCCGTGCTTTCTTCCAACTTGAGCTTGTGCGGGTAAGATGAAGTGAGTAAGGACCAGAGCGAGATGTTAGCCTCGAGTGCGCTTGAGCCGTGTTAAGACAGATCTTCACCTTTGGGTCCAAGGTTTCAGCCTTCTTTGGCGTAGGGCCCCTTTTCACCTCGTGGCTCGTGTATGGCCGGCCTTTGTCCGTCCGTGGAGGATTCACCGGATTTGACCTAACGTGTCGAACGTTCACTTGGACTTATGGTTTTGCTTGTCTCTCCTATTTACGTAGTGGGAGGACCCCGATTGGCGTAAGGCCGCATCGCGCATTTCAATTGCTCACCGTCATGGCTTTTACCGAAGCATCAATAGTGGCTTTGAGATCTTCCCAAGACAGGGTTGGATTATCCGGACCTTCGGGCCTTCGGTGGCGGTGCGAAGCTCGTCCCACTCGATCATGGAGCGCACGTTGCCATGGCCTTGTGCGGAGCTAGACTTGCCGGAGTAGATGACGTAGTAGTCAAACTTTCCTGAGGGTTCTCCAAGGGTTCCGACTATGGGATCACCGGATTCATACCTCTTCTTCAGCTTTTGTTGAGAAGATGGCTTCTTCTTTCTTCGAGGACGGCCCTCGTTCATTTCATCATGGAATTCCATTTCCGCACAAGCACCGCAATCGCACGTCCCACCAGATGTGTTCGTTGTTCGGCGGTGGTACCGGGACCTCGTGAGGCCGGATGGGCGTGCTTTCCTCGGAAGGTCTTGTGGCCTTACGTCATAACCGCATGGCTCGTATGAGGGTAACAAAGTTGACTTCCGGGAAACAATGAGAGATGTTAGAGGCCGTAGGAGCGCCATGACTTGGGAAGCCCCGGGTAGTTGGGTGGCTAATGTTCCGAAGTGGTGCATGGCACCTTCGATCCAGGCTTGTTGCTCACCTTGACGTTTCTCAATAGCCATGAGGACCTGCCAAACTTCTTCCAATGTTGGGAAATTTCTTGGGGGTAAGGTCCCGTTCTCATCGTTGTTATCCACTGATTTGGCCATGGGGAGTTGACGGACTGTCCTGGTGACAGAGCTGGGAAGGAGGTAGGACCTTGCTGTTTTGACACTGGGATACGGGTTCCCGGGTACTCTCGACCACTCTCTGTTAGCTGGAGGGGGTGATGGGCAAGGTTTAGACACAGGAATGGTCTTACGGGATAAAAGGGGGAAAGCTCACGTGGCATGCGGTTTCCGTTTCTTTTATTTATGATTTTTTTTTTGTTGTTTTAATTTACTTAAAACATGTTTTCTCAGAATCCTAGGTAGGTTGGAAAAGATTGCTCTTCTTTTTCGCAACTATGCTAGATCCCGGGTCATGGAGACCATCTGTGCGGCTATAAGCCCCTCGTTTTGCACCTGTATTTCGACATTCCAGGGTGGACAGCCCCGGGCGAGGGTCCTATAGGGCAAGCGGTTTCCACCGGCCTAAAAGAAAAATCGAACCTAAGGACCGAGCCTGTCATGTTCGTTTTAACGCGTTAGCCATGTGAATAGTGAACCGAGCCGGCCACTGAGTCAAGATCAGGTCAAGAGTTCGGCATGACCTCTCTTTGCTTGCTTGCGCAAGGGATCTCGTGACGTTAGGCGTTGGCGGGGTCATATCGTCAGGGCTGACGTATCAAAGGCTTGATGACATGGTGTCATGTGGGCATGGATGTATATCCGGACGGAACATCGTGCAGGTGTAGCTTCGGAAATCAAGATCGTGTCAAGATTTTAGCATGACCTCTCATCGCTTTGCTTGCGCAAGGGATCTTGAGTTCCGAGCCTTGACTCGAAAATGGCCGGCATGGTATATGTATCCAGCCGTATGACACGGATCGGGTAAAAACCAACCGAGTCCTGGACAGAGTGTGACTCAAGACTCAAACGTGCGTGGTTGACGCTTGGCTAGGATGGGATGTTTGGAATGATCCCGTGCGCGTCCAAGAGGCCTAGGAAGACCAAACGGATCGCAACCGAGACCACTCCGGTTGAGGGTTGTAGTGTGCGGTGTATCCGAGGCAAAGCCGCGTAGCGTGTGGTGTAACCGAGGCAAGCAGGCGAGTAGAGTGCGGTGTAACCGAGGCAAGAATGCGCGTAGTGTGCGGTCTCTAAAATTCTTTTTCTGAGTAAAACAGAAGTTTTTGAAGAATTTTAAATGTATGCACAGATGTATATTGATGCATTTTTTTTTGTATTTTTATTTTTTTTTGTAAAATAAAAAGTAAAGCACGTGCACACACACACAACAGTTAAAGAAAGGGGTAAAATGAAAGTTTGACCCTCATCATCGTTTTAAAAATCTTTTGTTTTGTTTAAAAGTTTTTAAAACAAAATTTCCCCAGCGGAGTCGCCAACTGAAATTACCCGGATCCGAGAGGCAGCGCGATCGCGCCCCGGCATCTGGCATCTTTCGCATTGGAGCGGTGTCTCGCCGTTTTGTTTTCGCATTTGTAGAGTCGCCACGCCGTTTTTATTAAGCCCAAAACATTGAAAAAGGGCATCAGTTTAAAGATAATTTTAAACTGTTTTTGTGTGATGAGATTTTGAGTTCGGAGGTCAGATGACTCCTCGGGAAGAGAATATTAGAATATTAGAGCTCACCCGAGTCGCCTCGTAAAACGAGTCTTTCGGATACCCCTAATATCCTTTAAATGTTGTGTGTGTGTGTGTGCTTTTAAAAATGCATGCTGTGTCGGATGTCTACATTGTACCCTATGTATTGAAATGTATTGAAATAGTAATGGAAGGAAGCCTTACCAATGTTGGTTCGTGTCTGTCTTCCGCTGAGGAATAGTGTTTGAGGTCGGAGTAGCGTTTCGGTATGAATCTGGATTGCTTCGGGAGGGGCCGGTTGTCTGCGGACAGAGTTTCGGCGTGAGTTGATGTTGCAGACTGCGTGCGGGCAGAGGTTCAGCGTGCGTGGGGATCGTCGGGATCACTCGGACAGAGGTTCGGCGTGCGTTGGGGTGGCAGGAGTCACTCGGGCAGAGTTTCGGCGTGGTTTGGGATCGCCGGTTTGACTCAGAAAGAGCCGGGACACCGTGGAAAGACCAGGCAAGGCCTCGGAGTACCACGAGGGGCCTCAGAGTACCTCGAGAGTGCCTCGGGGCAGCGCGGGAGCGTCGCGGGAGTGCTCGGGGAGGCTTCGGAGCACCACAAGGGAGCTCGGAAGGCCTCGAAAGGATCCGAAAGGGGCCGGGAGTGCCTCAAGAGGACTTAGAGGGGAAGCCAGAAGGCCTAGGGAGGAAGAGAGAAGTGGGAGATGTGTGAAAATGAGGAGGGGGAGCCCTCTATTTATAGTGCCAGATTTGGTGCAAGAAGGTCCGTACGGACCTCCCTGGTAATCCAGACTTTTGGTTTTCCTCAATTTGAGGGAATCTGTGATGATGGTGAATATTCTGCAATTATGATGTTCCCTGTGCAATAAGGTCCGTACGGACCAAGTTGACATGCAAAGAGGTCCGTACGGACCAACTCTGCAGGAGGGTAATCATTTTCCCCGGGATTTGAGGGAATATTGTGGACTTTAAGAGGATTCAGTAATTATTAAAGCAAAGAGGTCCGTACGGACCATGTGTGCTTTTCCAATTTCCTGAAAATTCCCAAAAGGTCCTTTTGTCCCCTTTTATCCCAGGAAAGCTCCTCCCTTGGTTTGGCTGGGGGTTTTGAGAGGGTTTTGAGTGCCAGAGGTCGTCGAGACTGCGTTGATGAGTCTGCGGTGTTTCCCGTGTGCTTGAAAGGGGGTGATCCAGATTGGGGTACTTACAACTGGCAAGTCTTTTCCTTCTCTTATCAGTTTCCAGATTTGCAGCTTGGCGACTTTCCATTGATTTGGCGCGATGATCTGAAAACAAAGAAAGAGGAAGTTAAGAGTTAGAGTAATGCAAACATAAACCAAAGTGGAAAAAGATAAGGTTAAAGAGGAGACATACAAAGAACAGTATTCATTGCGGTACAGTTACGAGTACCCTTGCATGACTGGCATTTATGAGCACATTTGTTGTCTGTGTGTCGCTCCCATCCATCAAAGTAAACATGGCTTATTGGAACTCGCAGCGAGACACGAGGTAAGTTGTCAGCAATTCCAACTTGATCAAGTAATCCCCTATTTCGCAAAATGCCTCTCCAGGAGATGAGAGGTTGGGGGGCGCCATCAGGAGAATTGGCAGGAAGGGTAACAAGGGCACGAATGGCAGCACAGAGGATATTGTCGCCAACAACGGATGCATCTCCGGTTTCAATTTGAGGTTTGATAGGGTAAAGATCGGCGGGATGAGACCACCCCACGCGGGAAACGATAAAGAGTGGGTCGCTCAACCATTCGTGGACTTGGGCAGGTAAAGGAGTGAGGATTTTAGGGCCTCGTTGGTACTGAAGGGAAAGGCGAGTTTCTTCTATCCCGTCAGCAAGTTTATTGGTTTGCTTGTATCCTTTGAATAGAGTGACCAAGGATGTAATAGTGGGTTCTTTCCTTAAGGCGCGGCTGAAATTACCCGGGATCCGGCTCGCGCGCGGAGGAGGCCCCGAGGCATCTCGCATTCGTCGCTTTTCGGGAATGTTCGCCCGGATCCGAGAGGCAGCGCGTTCGCGCCCCGGCATCTGGCTTTATTCCGCTTTCAGCGTTTTTAGTTGGAGGTGTCTCGCCGTTTGTTTTCGCATTTGTAGAGTCGCCACGCCGTTTTTATTAAGCCCAAAACATTGAAAAAGGGCATCAGTTTAAAGATAATTTTAAACTGTTTTTGTGTGATGAGATTTTGAGTTCGGAGGTCAGATGACTCCTCGGGAAGAGAATATTAGAATATTAGAGCTCACCCGAGTCGCCTCGTAAAACGAGTCTTTCGGATACCCCTAATATCCTTTAAATGTTATG
This sequence comes from Adenophora triphylla var. japonica, assembly GCA_022495995.1. Lineage (NCBI taxonomy): Eukaryota > Viridiplantae > Streptophyta > Magnoliopsida > Asterales > Campanulaceae > Adenophora > Adenophora triphylla. The sequence continues at coordinate 11,993 of JAFEMH010000021.1, forward strand.
TGTGTGTGTGTGCTTTTTTAAAAATGCATGCTGTATCGGATGTCTACATTGTATGCTATGTATGGAAATGTATTGAAATAGTAATGGAAGGAAGCCCTACCAATGTTGGTTCGTGTCTGTCTTCCGCTGAGGAATAGTGTTTGAGGTCGGAGTAGCGTCCAGACGGATCGGGATTGCCGGAGGGACCGGTTGTCCGCGGACGAGTTTCGGCGTGAGTTGATGTTGCAGCCGCGTTCGGGCAGAGGTTCGGCGTGCGCTAGGGATCGTCGGGATCCCTGGGCAGGTTCGGCGTGCGCTGAGGTGGCGTGGAGTCACTCGGGCGGAGTTTCGGCGTGGTTTGGGATCGTCGGTTTGACTCGTAAAGAGCCGGGACACCGTGGAAAGACCGTGCAAGGCCTCGGAGTACCACGAGGGGCCTCAGAGTACCTCGAGAGTGCCTCGGGGCAGCGCGGGAGCGTCGCGGGAGCGCTCGAGGAGGCTTCGGAGCACCACAAGGGAGCTCGGAAGGCCTCGGAAGGATCCGAAAGGGGCCGGGAATGCCTCGAGAGGACTTAGAGGGGAAGCCAGAAGGCCTAGGGAGGAAGAGAGAAGTGGGAGATGTGTGAAAATGATGAGGGGGAGCCCTCTATTTATAGTGCCAGATTTGGTGCAAAGAGGTCCGTACGGACCTCCCTGGTAATCCAGACTTTTGGTTTTCCTCGATTTGAGGGAATCTGTGATGATGGTGAATATTTGGAAATCATGATGTCCCCTGTGCAATAAGGTCCGTACGGACCAAGTTGACATGCAAAGAGGTCCGTACGGACCAACTCTGCAGGAGGGTAATCATTTTCCCCGGGATTTGAGGGAATATTGTGGACTTTAAGAGGATTCAGTAATTATTAAAGCAAAGAGGTCCGTACGGATCATTATTGCTTTTCCAATTTCCTGAAAATTCCCAAAAGGTCCTTTTGTCCCTTTTTATCCCAGAAAGGCTCCTCCCTTGGTTTTGGTGGGGTTTTGAGAGGGTTTTGAGTGCCGTGAGGTCTTCGAGACTGCGTTGATGAGTCCGCGGTGTTTCCCGTGTGCTTGAAAGGGGGGTGATCCAGATTGGGTACTTATAGAAGCCCCCTCGACGACGTCACTTATGAAAGAAGTGGGTCGCCGATAAGATAAGTGGTCCTAACTGATCGCGTGCCGGGAGATAAAGTGACCGGGAGGTCGGTGTGAGGACGTGGTGGTGTCCTATTGTGTGGACCGTTTAGGTCGCAGGGCCGGACCCTCGTGATAGGATTCCCACGTATCCCTGGCGGAATCAAGCCCGGTCGTAGTTCGGGGTGGGGTGAGTGTTTTGTGAATGCGGGCGTGGTGGTGCCCCTCAAGTGTCGTGTGACCGCCGAGGTCGGTGGTAAGGACGTGGTGGTGTCCCGGTGGACCGTATAGGTCGATGGCCGGACCCCGTGATAGGATTCCTACGTATCCTGGCGGGAATCAAGCCCGATCGTAGTTCAGAGGTGGTGAATTTGTGAGTGTATGTGGGCGTGGTGGTGCCCTGAAGTGTCGTGTGACTGCCAAGGTCAGTGGTAAGGACGTGGTGGTGTCCTGGGTGAACGTATAGGTCGATGGCTGGACCCTGTGATAGGATTCCTACGTATCCCTGGCGGGAATCAAGCCTGATCGTAGTTCAGAGGTCGTGAAATCGTGAGTGCGGGCGTGGTGGTGCCCTGAAGTGTTGTGTGACCGCCGAGGTCAGTGGTAAGGACGGGGTGGTGTCCTAAGATGTGGTGACCGCTGAGCTCAATTGTGAGGACGTGGTGGTGTCCTGGGATGGAAATTTTACGATTTTCCTAATCGGGTGGTTTAAGGCCTTCCGGGCCGGAGATAGTGATTTGGGAGGTTTATACGGTCTTCCGGACCGAGTGGTTTAAAGCCTTCCGGGCTGGGGATAGTGTGAGGACTTGAATCATCTTCTGAATGTGGTTGCGCCACGCGTGAGGACTTTGAATCGTCTTCTGGCGGCGGTTGGTGCCACGCGGGAGGACTTTGAATCGTCTTCTGGCAGCGGTTGGTGCCACGCTGGAGGACTTTGAATCGTCTTCTGGCGGCGGTTGGTGCTATGCTGGAGGACTTTGAATCGTCTTCTGGCGGCGGTTGGTGCCACGCTGGAGGACTTTGAATCGTCTTCTGGCGGCGGTTGGTGCTACGCTGGAGGACTTTGAATCGTCTTCTGGCGGCGGTTGGTGCCACGCGGGAGGACTTTGAATCGTCTTCTGGCGGCGGTTGATGCCACGCGGGAGGACTTTGAATCGTCTTCTGGCGGCGGTGGTGGAGGCATGGCTGCCTTGAGCTTCGAGAGGTTTAGATGTCTCGTGCTTTGTCTGTTGGGGAGAAGGTTGGACTTACGATGGCTGCCGGTGCTTGCGTTGCCGTTGAAGTGGGCAATGATGATGGCCGGTGATTGCTTCACCATTTGGCATTTTGGAGGCGCTTCGTGCCTTGGGATTTGTATTCGGAGGTGTTGGCTCCTTCTTGTGCTTGTTTTGCCGTTGAGTGGGCAAAGTTCGGGCTTACATTGATCACTACCCAGTCGGGATATGTAGTCTTGTATGACTTCCTTTTGACTTGTTGGGGAGGAGCTCGGGCTTACTTTGATGGTCGGTGCTTGCGTTGCCGTTGAAGTGGGCGAGGTTCGGGCTTACACTGACTGCCGGTGGTTGAATTGCCGTTGGAGTGGGCGAGGTTCGGGCTTACACTGACTGCCGGTGGTTGAATTGCCGTTAGAGTGGGCGAGGTTCGGGCTTACACTGACTGCCGGGGATTGAATTGAAGGGTTAGGGACCATTCTGCACTTGGTTTTGCTGGAAAAGGCCTTAGGACAGCCAGGGGCAAAGATTATAAGGGCAGGAAAGTAATTTGGCCCTCCCTTGCAATAAGGTCCGTACGGACCAACCTGGATGCAAAGAGGTCCGTACGGACCACTTTGATTTTTTACAGTTCCCAGGTTTTGACCGGGTTAAAAAGCCGAGGCCCCCTTCACTTCTTCTTCTCCAGTTCGTGCATCCGAGAGAGAGAAAGAGAGAAAACCTCCATTTTTACACCAAACTCTTCCATTTTTCGCTTGAATCGCTTGCAATGGCGGAAGGATCTCGAAGGAATCGTCGTCAACGCAGTCAAGAAGTGGTCGAGCAACGGATGGAGCTCCAAAGAAATTGGATCTCGTTTGTTCCCTCTTCGAAGAACCCGGATGTCTTGTATCCAAATCCGGAGGTGCACAATCGTCGTTCTAGGAACGTCGGGGAGGTAAGAAATCCGTTCCGTTTTGATTCCCTGCTCGAATTTTTGAATGCTAGAACTAGGTTTTAGTTTTTCGCATTTTTGAAATTTTGTTATTTTTTTATGCCTTTTGTGAAATTCTTGATGAATTGTTGAAAATGGACATGTAAAAATTGTGGGTATGTGTATTTTGTGCAGAAATATGTAGATTAGCTCTTATTTGTGAAAATAAAGTGCCTCTCTATGAAAATGCATGTTTTGGTGTTTTGTACCGTATGCTATTTATGTATGTACATTATGAGAAAAGTTTATCGTGTAGTGACAAGTTTTGTGAAAAAATGTGACATGTGCCGTGTTTTGTGACGGGTTTTGTCTGAAAGTGTGTGCCGTGTAGGGACGGATTTTTGAAAATGTGTTATGCAGTGTGTGCCGTGTTATTGGGTGACGGACTTTGTGGGGAAAATATGTGCAATATGTGCCGTGTTTTTGTGACGGGTTATATGTGCCTTTGCCGTGTTGGGACGGACTTTTTTGAAAATGTGTCGTGTAGGGCTTAATCCCCCTTTTTTTTTCTTTTTGAGAAAATGTGTATAGTGTGTGCCGTGTTTTTGTGACGGACTGCATGGGAAAAATTATATGTATAATGTATGTGAAAATTATGTGCAATATGTGCCGTGTTTTGTGACGGGTTATTTGTGAAAAATATGTGCAATGTGTGCCGTGTTTTGTGACGGGTTATTTTCATGGCTTTCCGTGTTGGGACGGACTTTTGTGCCTTTTGTTTTATATTAAGTACTGTGATTGACGTACCTTTGCTGTGTTTACCTGCAGGATGCGGGGCTTATGGCCGGGAAGGCCAAGAGGATGAAGACTCGGGATCGCCGAGGCCGTTGTTGAGTTGTGCGCGGATGCCCGATATTTCCGTGGATGGTAGGCCGAGTCCCGTGAGGCCGGTCTACGCTTCCGGCTCTGGGTGTGTTCGTAGAGAACCCGGCCGGGGTTTCGACACGAGGAAGAACAAGAGCGTCTTCCTTGGCCTTTCTAAGTATTGGTGGGATACCACCCACACCTTCCATCCGAGTCAGGAGAGGTGACGGTGATGCCGACCGACTTTGCTGCTGCGATCACGGCTTTCCTTCAAAGGAGGGCCATGCGGTGGAGAGATATGATCTCCGATGCCGTGTTGACCGAGCCGCCGGGCTTTCGAGCCTCGTCCTCGCAGGGCCCGGGGATGCCGTATAGCGATGTGGAGCCGAGGATCACGGCCATCATTGGGGCCTATGTCCGGGTACCGGCCAGGTGTGGCGGAGCAGCTGCGCGCTCCTTTTTGTGGTATGCACTTTCCGAGACTTTGTTCTCGAACCACGCGATCGCGGCTCCCTTTGCTCTGAGAGCTTGATTGATCTGGATAGAGTTTGTGACATCGCTTGGGGCGAGGCAGCTTGGCCGAGCTCTACTTTTCTTTGGACCGGTTTAGCCGGGGTGTGGCGCCCATCGTCCTGTTTTGACTTTGCTTTGAGGTATGAGTTTATTGTCGTTTTGATTTAGCAACTTGTCGTTTCTCCGTTTTCTTTTGCACCGAGCCTTTTCTCGTTTTTGTCACAGTGTGGTTCTACGAGATTTTCCAGGCTTCCCGTGGGATAGAGATCCGGGGGCCGTAGGCGCACACTGCTATCGGGCCGGGCTCGTACGGCGAGGAAGAGGAAGGAACAGGGGGAAGCTCACCATCGCCTACGGGGATGTGCAGAGCGCCTGGAGAGGGGTAGCCCGGAGGGGTTTGTTTTGTTCCCGTGGGCTCGGTATGAGGGTGATGAGTTCGAGGGGGCTCCCCGAGGTGACAAACAGCGGAAGATGCCGCGGGGCCCGACCCGCGACGTCATGTACCCTGGGAGCGGGTCTTCTCGGCAAAGATGGCCCAGTGTGTGCTTCCCGTGGCTCCGAGGGACCCTCCTTTGGGATGCTTGATTCCCTGGATATGGATGTGCTTGATTTTGAGAGGTACCTTGGCGGTGTGGGCGCCGAGGAGTTCATTTTGTATGGAGAGGAGTACGGGGCCTTCGTGAGGAGGAAGCTGAGGACGCCGCAGGTGACTCGGGCGAGGGAGAGAGAGGCCGGCCCGCAGCTCCCCTGCAGGTTCCGATGTCGGGGCCGGATTTCACGTATGTCCGTGGGGACGGATCGAGGAGGAGGGTGTCTCGTACCCGTTTCGAGCAGTGCTCGCCGCATACAGAGCTGGATCCCGATAGATCGGTGAGTGTGCCGACTCTTTTCCATCTTGGCATCTTTTCTATGTATTTTTCTTTTTGTTGTTGAGTATAACCGTATTGCCGAGCGTTTCCTTGGCCGTTTGCTTGTGCAGTCCCGGGAGAGCCTATGATATGCGCCGACTCGCCGTTATGTGGCGACGAGGTCGTTTGCGAAGAAGATGGCGTCGAAGATGTCTTGCCGGTTCGCGACGCGTGCCGGCGTACACCTATGCCTTCGAGGCATTCTGTAGACGTTCCTCCACCGAGAGCCGAGCCTGAGCCGCAGCAGAGGGACCTTCGAGGGGCGGCATAGCCTGGATGCCGGACGTCTTCGGGAGCTTCGAGGCAGCAGCCCTTTTATCGCTCTTCCTCCGTAGGACGCACAGGTGAGGGATCCTCAGCCTCCTTTCTTCGATCCTTTCGTCGGATTTGATCCTTCGATTGTTTTGAGTGGCAGCCCTCGCGGGGCTCGGTACTCGATGACGAGGACGTGACGGGCGAGTTCACCCGGATGCCCGACTTCTCTCTCGGATGACCTCGCGAGGATGATGATGCCGAGGAGTCTGATTAGTATTCATTTGCTTTCCCTCTTTTCATATCTTCTCTTTTTTTTTTGTTTAGCAACAGACATTTGATGTACCTGTAATAAAACACTCGTATTTGCACGGCAAACAGCATTTTATTTTAAGATGTAATGTCATTTTTGGGATTCCTGGGAATTGTCCTAGAAATTGTTGCTAGTATTTTTTTTTGTGCATGCCACGTGAGCTGAGAGTGCGTTTGTGGGTAGTGTATGTTCACCGGGAATGGCTTTGGCCAGTGTTTGGGCAGTTTGGAGCAAGGTCCTGCTGAGGACAGTGGTTGTTGTACTGTTTGCTGGGAAAATGGGTCATGGTTGATGATGAGAGTGATGTCTCTTGGGACGCATTTGCCTTGTGCGTGATGGCGACGCTTTTCCTGGTCAGCTCCCTTGGCATTTGCGATGGCGCTTTGCTAGATGTGGTTGGGCACTGCAGAGTTGGAGAGGATATTGTCCCGTTGGTGCTGGGGGAGACTCTTCATGGTATCGACCATCTGGCGACTGGGGATCGTTTTATGAGAGGGGGAAGCCCCGCTTTGCTCACCCTGTGGCTGCGAGAAAGACTTCAGGCCATGCCCGAGGCTCCGACGTCGTTTAGTCCGTGGTCATTTGCTCAGCGACCTCTTGCGTTGGATATGGATCAGTCCGCCTGGGAGAGATGGATGGCACAGCTTGGTACGCATCAGATCCGCTAGTGGGTTCCGCACTGGAGGATTAAGACTAGGAGGATCTTGCAGGAAGGGTCCTACGTTGTCAGAGTTCCAGGTTTGTCTTGGTCCTCCTTCTATATTCCGTCGCTTGTTTCCGCTAGCTTGGGATGAAGCAGAGCCTTTGTTCACCGGGATGACCTTGCTACCTGTGGAGGTAGTTCCTCTTTGTATGGCGGCTTCAGTGCCTTCTTGTATTTTCTCGAGGGTATGGAAGTATTCCGCTTCCCTCCCGCGGTACTCCTTAGACGTCTGGGAGCGTCAGATTGACGACTCGCACTCCGGCCCGGTATGAGCGGCGTGTTCAGGCAGTCCCAAGTGGTCTTGAAGAGCGTGCGTGTAGCGATTCTCGGGACCCGGTTGTCGTAGCAGCCTATTGCCTTAGGAGTGCCGAAGCCCGGTCTCGACCCTTTCGATGTGACGGGAGACACTTTGTTTGACTACGAGACTAGAGTTGACCGACCGACAGGAGAGGTCCTCTTTGCGCACTCGCAGGGAGGAGATCCGAGCCGAAGCACGGGCGAATGAAGCCCCGAGAGCTACCGGATTGTTTGACTCTACGGGGAGGACCCCGATCTCTGACCGAGAGACGCAGAGTTGGTTCACGTGGAGCGAAAGAAGACTCGCCGGGGACGAGGGAAGAGAGGAAAGAATGGCGAGGGGACAAGCGCAGATGGCGCGGAATGACCTCCTAGGTATCCATTCATTGCATTTGCAAACACATTATTTGTTAAATGTATTAAGCTGTCTTTTAGCATGTTGTGAACTTGAGAGTAGACCGTGCTTGAACTCATCAAGAAATGTTGTAACCGTTAGTGATTTGTGATTTACTTTTAAAGCTTTGTCGAGACGCAAGATCTCTTGTTTGCCTTTGTGTCTTTTGTGCACCTTGTTGGCGTCCGTCCTTGGACTTTTCTGTTGCATTTGCGGACTGAAGCTGTATGGGCCATGACGGCAATCCCTTTTGCTTAGGCTTTGTGCTTGGCTGAGAGGTTGAGTGATCTCCTGACAAGTTGTTTTGACGGTCTTTTTCGTAGCTTCCTTGCCTCTTGTTGGCGTCGGGCTCTTGACCTCTTTTTTGCAGCTTCTGCTTGAGCTTCTTTTATTTTTTTGTTTTGTTTTTTTTTTTTTTGTGAGCCATTGCTCGAGCTCTCTTTTTTTGTGAGCCCTTGCTCGAGCTCTTTTTTTTGTGAGCCCTTGCTCGAGCTCCTTTTTTTTTTTTCGAAGCGCGTGAGGGCGAGGACAAGCCCCTGGCTTGGAAGCAAACATGAGTCAGTCGTTTGATGCTGAGTGACCCTCGAATGTCCTTTGATGTTGCCGCCGTCGTTTGACTTGGTCAAGGTGACTGTTGGGGCGTGTTCTTGAAAAGTGCGTAGCTTGATGGAGGTCTTGATTGACATTCAAACTTTTGACTTTTTTGTGTATTTTTAGACCGGACCAATTAAGGTTGCCTACGTCTCCTGACTAGAGGGCTCAGTCCGCGTAGTTCGACACTACATGGAGTGCCAAGAGATGCACAAATGTTCTTCGTGCGAAGTATCCGAGAAGTTTGCTTCCGTTGACTGGATTCATGAAGGGATTGCCGTCTAGGTCCTGCTGCCTTCATGGCGCCTCCGGAGAAGATCTTTTGAACCACGAAAGGGCCGATCCATGTTGGTTCCCATTTTCCCAGTGGGTTAGTTCGAGTGGGAGGCTTTTCTTTGAGTACAAGGTCGCCTTCGCTGATGTCTCGGGATTTGACTTTCTTGTCGAAAGCTCTAGCCATCCTGCTTTGATAGGCTCGGACATGTTCCATGGCCTTTAGTCGTCGCTCGTCTAGCCGAGCCAATTCGTCGTGTCGGCTTCGGAGCCATTCGACTTCGTTGATGTCATTTTCCAAGAAGACTCTGAGTGAGGGAATTTCCAACTCGATGGGAAGGACTGCTTCCATCCCGTATGTCGTGGCAAATGGGGTTTCTCCCGTGGTCGTTTCCGACCGATGTGCGGTAGCCCCAAAGTGCAAGGTGCAGCTTCTCGGGCCAATCTCGTCCTCGGGTGGTCATTTTTCGGATGATCCGTTCGAGGGTTTTGTGTGCTGCTTCCACGGTGCCGTTTGTTTGTGGCCGGTAGGGAGAAGATTTGTGGCGTGTGATCTTGAATTCAGCCACCAGCCCGTCGAATTCCCTTCGAAGTGTGAACCATTGTCCGATATGACCTCATTTGGGATGCCGTATCGGGCAGATGATGTTTTCCTTGAGGAAATGCGCGACCTTCTTGGAGGTGAGTACCTTGTAGGACTTGGCTTCGACCCATTTGGTGAAGTAGTCGATGGCTACTAAGATGAACTCGTGACCGCTTGCCGCTCGCGGAGCAATTTTCCCGATGACGTCAATTCCCCAAGTGGCAAATGGCCAGGGTGTAGTCATGCAAGAGAGATCGTGGGCGGCAGATGATTGAGGTTGGAGAACCGTTGACACTTGTCGCAGCCTTCGGACAAAGTGGATGCAATCCGCTCCATGGAGATCCAAAGAGTAGCCCATCCCGAGAATGATTTGCATCGTGGCTCGCGTTCATGTGGGGACCGCAAGCCCCATTGTGGACTTCTGTTCATGAACTTGTTTGCTTCTTCTTGGCCGATGCAACGTAGGAGTGGCCCATGGTAGCGTTTCTTGTATAGCATGTCCCCGAGGATGACGAAGTGAGAGGCGAGGCGTTTAGGGCCATGATGCTCTTGGTTTCGACCCCTTCGTGTGTGGGTCTTCCTTGTTCATGAAGATAGTTTCCCCGCTCTTGAGGTATTGGAAAATCTGCGTGTGCCGGAAATGGCGTCTGACTTGCGTCTCTTTCGCTCTTCAAAGAATCTTGCAAATCGTTGTGATTAAAACCTTCTCAGCAGCTTGGGCCCGGTTTTTCTCTCGTTTGACAACATGCTTAAATGTTTGCTTGATGCATTTATTTAATTAATGTGTTTGTCTTTTGTATAGATGAATTGTTATTAACTGCTTTGATTAGTTAATATCATCATTTGTTAAAGATGCAATGAAATGATTTTTTAGGAAGGTCGGACCTTTTATTGAAAGTGTGAACATCGTACATTGTTGATCAAAGATTCACAATCGTTGGGCGTAAAGCCGTCAACAGTACTCAAAAGATGTGAATACACGTACAACAAGACTCGAAGCTAGACTATAGGCGACGAGGGATTGGACCAGGCTTCATTACTCTCGGATGGCCGTAGCTCTAGAGGGAGTGGGCCGGTTCAGTGGCCAATCTTCCCTTCGTACGAGTCCCGGAAAATAGCTTGCATGCGGTTCGATTTCAAACCAGATCGCGGAGGTTTTTGGTTGCTCCCGATGATGTCCCTCCATTAGTGTTGCCACCATCCTTGGGGTTTTTGATGATAGAAGTCGCCGAGGGCTACTTCTAGGCGAAGCATTCGCCGATTCGGAGTTGATTCTTGCCGATGTTGATCACTTTCATAGAATCTCGCCTTTATCTCGGGATCTTTGCTTGGACGACATTTACAATGTCCGATTCGAGGGGGCATGTTATATCTCCTTCCCCGATTAAGCCTCGAGGAGGTTGCGCCACTGCTCATCCAGTCGGACACCGGAATGTTGAATTGAACTAAGCCGTGATGGCCGTCCCCGTAAGATCCGAGAGTGTCGGCTAGAGGGTTGTCTTGTACCGGGGATCGGTGATGAGCCGCTTGCAAGAGGGTTTTCGGCAAAGTAAGGGTCTACTCCTTGATCAATCTCCATTAGGGCATCCATCTCTTGATCCTCTCGCAAGCATTCTTCACAGCCGCATATATCGTAGTTGTCATCCCGACCCATGAGTTCTTCGATTTCCACTGTCAGCGGCTTAGAGCGTGGATGTAAGGATCCACTTCGTAGCGGGACAGGTAGGAGAATTGTCCGGGGAAGAGTATTCGGTTATGTCAGACCTTCTTCCGGGTCATAGCTTGCCGGCCAAGCACTTGCCATTGCACCGCTCGCGGATCACTTCGATCGCTCCATTGGCATTGATGAATTTTACGCATTGGTGAAGAGTAGATGATACCGCTTTCATCCGATGTATCCAAGGTCGTCCCAACAAAGCAGAGAAGGTTGGTTTGATTTCCATGACTTGGAACTCTACCGACTCCAGTTGTACGTCGAATTGGATCCTTAGATTGATGACTCCTACGATTGGTCGTGCAGTGGAATCGTAGGCTCGGATTACCCGAGGTGAAGGCCTTATCGAGAACGATCGATGCGGAGTCGTTTCAAAGGTGCTCAAAGCGATGATGTTTGATCGCGGAGCCGTTATCAATCAAGACGTTCGGGAGGAAGAACATCTCTATTTTTATGAGGATGAGGAGGGCTTCGTTGTGCCGATTCTCACATATTGGCAAGTCATCGTCTCGTGAAGGCTAAGCCGCTTCCCGTGCTACCGTTTGACTCGCCCCTTCTCGTGAACGTTCGATCCATCCATTTGTATGTCTCTGGCCGGGGCAAAGATCGTAGGGAGATAGTTGCCCTTGGGCGTTCTTGTTGGAATTCCCGGCCGCGAGATCTCTTGACTCCGGTTTCACGCTCCCGGGCCGTAGCGGACAAAGATGCCGACGGTTTCGGAAATTGCAGGGGTCCGTTCTCGCTTGGAGTTTTGTCAAAGGCTATTGAGTTTACCCCGTCGTTTCGGGGAATGGATTTCCGATGGTATTGGGACCACGAGGGCGTTCCAATTTTCCCTCCTCAATGAGCCCCTGGACCACCCGCTGAGCACGAAGCAATTGTCGGTGGTGTGGCCGGGTAGTTGTGGAAGGCGCAAAGGCTTGCTCATATCCATGTTGGGTTTGGGAGTCTTCGGTTGGAAATTCTCGAGTGGTTTGAGAAGATTTCGCTTCACCAAAGCTTCAAATACTTGACCCAAGGGCATTTCAAGGTTATCTAAATGCCGGAACCGTGGGAAGCGAGGGGATTGTTATTCTTCGGGGCCGCTTGATCGCGGTTTACTTGAGCCCGTTCCGAATGTAGTGATCGTCCTGCCGCTTCCTTTCCTTTGGTCGGGCGGGAGTTGAAGTTGCCAGGTTTGTTCGATAGCGGTAAGGTCGCCGTTGCTCAAGACTCGTAATCTTTTCAAACTTTGTCCCGGCGTTGACCATGGCACGGAGATCCGGATAGAAATGGTGGCCGATCAAGGTCCTCAAAGATGGCTTGAGGCAGGAATCAAGATGTCCATCTCGCTCTTCTTTGGAAAGTGGATCCATTATCTCGCTTAGCTTCCAGCCCATCTTTTGTAGAACTCGCCCACCGGTTCGTCATCCTTTGTTCGGTGGCTTGCGGTGTCATGGCGGTTTGTCTCCCATTCAAGGTTGGCGCGATACTTCTCCAGAAGATTTCACCGATCCGATCCCACGTGGAGCGGTTTTCTCGCCTTCACATCGAGGAACCACCTTAGTGCGTGGATTTGAGGGAATGCCGAAAGTGATATGCCATCTCGTTGAGGGGTTGCCCCTTGGCTCTCATACCCGTGACGTAGGTGTCGATATGGGTTTTGGGCATTCTCGTCCCGTCAAACTTTTCCATTTCTCGGCATCCCGAACTTTGGAGGGAGAGGGACCACTTTGTTCGGATCGCAGGCGGAGGGAGTCCTTCCGAGAACTAGCTAGCTTGCCTTGCATGTCTTTCATTTGTTCGATCAGCCAAGCCATGTGAGGATCACTGTCTGAGGTGGGTTACCATTTTCGGGGACGGAAACCGAAGATGGGGGTGGATTGGGCCGATGGGATTGCCATTCGGGAGTCTTGGGGGTAGTTGAGTGTATACCAACCCATACCCCGGGGTGTTGAAGTTGAGGGCGTGATTGCCAGGTCCGCTAAGGGTTGTGTTTGGGAACCGGGGAAATGATTCGTTAGCCCCAATCGCGTACTAGCAGTGGCAAGCTTGAGATGTCGGGATATCCGCTCGGGATGCCCGTCCCCGGTAAGCATGGGGACTTTTGATTGTGGTTGCGAGGCTCGTATAGAGGCAAAGGATTGAATCCCGGGGGATACCGAGATGCATTGGGATCCGACGGAGCAGCACGTATGTGTACCGTTGGTACCGAGCTTGTGCGTGAGCCGAGAAACCGACCGTGGCCGAGGCGGGCATGCCTGAGCCGCTTGACCGACGCCCGAGGGGAGCTTTGAGCGAGAGCCGCTTGCGTTGGCCGGGATCTCGTAGCTTGGCGGAGGCGAAACTTGGCCGATAGCTTTGAGAAACCGGGGAGCCGGTATGTCTTCGTCCTCTATGAGAACAAAGGTTCCGTCGGAGTTGGGAACCGCAATCGTTCCTCGAAGACGCAAGGTGTCTACGATCCAGGCTTGCTGTTCCTCTTGGCGCTTCTTGATGGTTTCGAAGGCTCGCAGCACGTCCTCCATTGTCTGGAGGTTCCTTAGTGGCGGGGTTCCGTTTCCCTCACTGTTATCTGATGATCCCGTCATAGGAGAGTAGCGGACGGTGCAGACCGTTGAACTGGAAGGGCTATCGGACCTTGTGACCTCGATACTGAAAAGGCGGCTTCCAGGTATTCTCAACCACTCTCGGTTCGCTGGAGGGGGTGACGGGAAAGGTTTAGACACAGGGATGGCCTCACGGGATAAAAGGGGGAAAGCTCACGTGGCATGCGGTTTCCGTTTCTTTTATTTTCTGATTTTTTTTTTGTTTTAATTTACTTAAAACATGTTTTCTCAGAATCCTAGGTAGGTTGGAAAAGATTGCTCTTCTTTTTCGCAACTATGCTAGATCCTAGGTCAGTGGAGACCATCTCGTGCCGCTATAAGCCCCTCGTTTTGCACCCGTATTTCGACATCCCAGGTGGACACTCTGTGCGAGGGTCCTATAGTGCAGGCGGTTTCCACCGGCCTAAAAGAAAAATCGAACCTAAGGACCGAGCCTGTCATGTTCGTTTTGATGCGTTAGCCATGTGAATAGTGAACCGAGCCGGCCACTAAGTCAAGATCGTGTCAAGAGTTCGGCATGACCTTCTCTTTGCCTTGCTTGCGCAAGGGATCCGTGACGTTAGGCGTTAGCTGGGTCATATTGTCATGGTTGATGTATCAAAGGCGTGATGACATGGTGTCATGTGAGCATGGATGTATATCCGGGACGGAACATCGTCTGGGTGTAGCTTCGAAAATCAAGATCAGGTCAAGATTTTAGCATGACCTTTCATCGCTTTGCTTGCGCAAGGGATCTTGAGTTCCGAGCCTTGACTCAGAAAAATGGCCGGCATGGTATATGTATCCAGCCGTATGACACGGACCGGGTAAAAACCAACCGAGTCCGGGACAGAGTGTGACTCAAGACTCAAACGTGCGGTGGTTGACGCTTGGCTAGGATGGGATGTTTGGAATGATCCCGTGCGCGTCCAAGAGGCCTAGGAAGACCAAACGGATCAGAATCGAGACCACTCCGGGCCGAGGGTCAGTGTGCTGCAGTATCCGAGGCAGAAGGCGCGTAGCGTGCGGTGTAACCGAGGCAAATAGGTGAGTAGAGTGCGGTGTAACCGAGGCAGCAGTGCGAGTAGTGTGCGGTCTCTAAAATTCTTTTTCTGAGTAAAACAGAAGTTTTTGAAGAATTTTAAATGTATGCACAGATGTATATTGATGCTTTTTTTTTTTTTTGTAAAATAAAAAGTAAAGCACGTGCACACACACACAACATTTAAAGAAGGGGGTAAAATGAAAGTTTGACCCTCATCATCGTTTTAAAATCTTTTGTTTTGTTTAAAAGTTTTTAAAACAAAATGTCCCAAGAGAGTCGCCAACCGAAATTACCCGGATCCGGCTCGCGCGGAGGAGGCCCCGAGGCATCTCGCATTCGTCGCTGGGAATGTTCGCCCGGATTCGAGAGGCAGCGCGTTCGCGCCCTAAGATCCGGGCTTTATTCCGCTTTCGCCGTTTTTAGTTGGAGGTGTCTCGCCGTTTGTTTTCGCATTTGTAGAGTCGCCACGCCGTTTTATTAAGCCCAAAACATTAAAGGGCATCGCTTAAAGATAATTTTAAACTGTTTTTGTGTGATGAGATTTTGAGTTCGGAGGTCGATGACTCCTCGAGAAGAGAATATTAGAATAGTAGAGCTCACCCGAGTCGCCTCGTAAAACGAGTCTTTCAGATACCCCTAATATCCTTTAAATGTTGTGTGTGTGTGTGTGTGTGCTTTTTAAAAATGCATGTTGTATCGGATGTCTACATTGTATGCTATGTATGGAAATGTATTGAAATAGTAATGGAAGGAAGCCTTACCAATGTTGGTTCGTGTCTGTCTTCCGCTGAGGAATAGTGTTTGAGGTCGGAGTGGCGTCCGCACGGATCGGGATTGCTTCGGGAGGGACCGGTTGTCTCGGACGAGTTTCGGCGTGAGTTGATGTTGCAGGCCGCGCTCGGCGCAGGTTCGGCGTGCGTGGGGATCGTCGGGATCACTCGGGCGCAGGTTCGGCGTGCGCTGAGGTGGCGGAGTCACTCGGGCGTAGTTTCGGCGTGGTTTGGGATCGCCGGTTTGACTCGTAAAGAGCCGGACACCGTGGAAAGACTGTGCAAGGCCTCTGAGTACCACGAGGGGCCTCAGTAGTACCTCGAGAGTGCCTCTGGCAGCGCGGAGCGCTCGGGAGGCTTCTGAGCACCACAAGGGAGCTCGGAAGGCCTCGGAAGGATCCGAAAGGGGCCTGGAATGCCTCGAGAGGACTTAGAGAGGGAAGCCGAAGGCCTAGGGAGGAAGAGAGAAGTGGGAGATGTGTGAAAATGATGAGGGGGGCCCTCTATTTATAGTGCCGTATTTGGTGCAAGAAGGTCCGTACGGACCTCCCCGGTAATCCGTACTTTTGGTTTTCCTCGATTTGAGGGAATCTCGTGATGATGGTGAATATTTGGAAATCATGATGTCCCCTCGTGCAATAAGGTCCGTACGGACCAAGTTGACATGCAAAGAGGTCCGTACGGACCAACTCTGCAGAGGGTAATCATTTTCCCCGGGATTTGAGGGAATATTGTGGACTTTAAGAGGATTCAGTAATTATTAAAGCAAAGAGGTCCGTACGGACCATTATTGCTTTTCCAATTTCCTGAAAATTCCCAAAAGGTCCTTTTGTCCCTTTTTATCCCAGAAAGGCTCCTCCCTTGGTTTGGCTGGGGGTTTTGAGAGGGTTTTGAGTGCCAGAGGTCTGATGAGTCTGCGGTGTTTCCCGTGTGCTTGAAAGGGGGTGATCCAGATTGGGGTACTTACAGCGGCATATAGTGATAAAAGCAGTAATGATCCTAATGGCGTTTGGGTGAATCTCTGTTATCATAGCTTGGGCTTTGTATAAGACTTCACAAAGAAAAGGATCTAGAGGAATTCTAAGGCCTGCCTTAAGTTGGGAAGGGAAGACTACTATGCCATCCCGCATTTCTCTTAAATGGGCGAGAGATGTATTTCCTTGATAATCAGAAATATGGTAAATCGAATGATCTATATGATAAAGTCTATGCCAGTCAGTGATGGGGTTAGGAATGAGGGAGCTTGTGTTTGGTGCAAGAGAAGATCCCGCCTCAGCATGGGCGAGATTGGTAAAAAGGGTACCTTCAGTTAAATTCAGATTTTGAACCCCGGTGGAAGGGGGATTGCTGGATGTCGCCGCGGGAGAGGAGGTCGCTTGATCAGTCATCTCGCGGGAATCATTGGAAGAAGAAGAAGAAAGGACTGATTTATAATGCATCCTACGTTTGGAAAAAGGGTCAGCGACACAATGGGATTCAGATGAGTCGCTTAAATTGGGGTCGTACTTATCTTTGATAAATCGGACCAATTCTGTATGGGAAGTAAAAATATGGGACATAGGGGCTGAAGGGGAAAGAAAGAAGCGGCATTGGATTTCGAGAGAGTCGATTACCGAAGGATCCACCCAATTCTCAACAAGTAGCTTGACTATGTCGGCCTTGAGCAGTCTCGCCCAAGTAGTTCGCAGGCGCCTATATAAGCCGCCTGAAACTTGACATCTACCGTACCTAACTCGCCTAGAACAATTTTTATACCTCGCCATGAAGTGCAGTTTGGGAAAAAAATTAAGGGATAAAAGGAATAACAAGACTTAAACAGTTGGAAGAAAAGGAAAAATTAAAAAATAGAGGTTTAAAGAATATGAAAGGTTTGAAAAAAGGCGTTACCTGGTAAAGAAGAGGATTTTGGTCGGAAAAAATGAAGGGCCACCGGAAAGATGAAGAGACGCCGAAAATAAAGATCGAATCCTGGGGAACGAGGAATGAGACTCCAAATCAACTCCAAATAGCCAAATATGAACGAAATAGTGCTCAAGAAACAATTTCAGGGAAATAATCGGCAAAGAAACGGTGAAAATAGGAGATAAACTCGTCGGAATTGAAGGATGGAGTGACCGGAAAAAAATAGGGAGGGTTTGTTCAGCAATGCAAGAGAGTAAAAAGGGAAAATGAGAAATGAAAGGAGTATTTATATGAGAGAGAAGTGAGGGGAATTGATTGATGTGACGATTGAAATGAGATTTTGAATTTCCTTTTTATTTGGCATGGTTCCCAAATGACGGCACATTGAATTTTAGGGGATCATCAGGAAGACGGCACGTGTATGGATAGGGGTCTACAATGGTTTAGCTTCTTGAAGAAGGAATTGTATATCACATAACGGCGAGTCAGTGAACATCAAGTTTTTGGCGAGACCATAAATGAATCTCGCCATAAACTTAGGGGCTTCTGATGCTGCCCCAAAAATAATGGTTGGGCCCGACCCAAGTCCAAAGACGAGAAATTATCAAGTAAGCCCAAAGCGAGATAAAGCCCAAAAAGAAGACAAGAATAAAGATGGCCCAAGTGTGGATCGCAGGAAAGCGTAGTGGGAAGTATCCCGCTAAACTCAATGAAAAGGGGAAGATCAAGACAGTAATAGCGAGATAATATGAGAATAATGTCGAGATAATAAGGCAAGCCGGCGAGATAATGATGAGAAATGAGAGGCTAGACATTATGGTAAGGCGACACGAATCATGGTTAACCTTATCCGGCGAGAGATGGATCCCAGTTGGTGCGATTCATAAGAGGCGGCATATAAATATCTATGGAGTGGGACCCATTGAACGGTTATGCATTGGGAAAAGTGATCACGTGTTGGGAGTTTATTCCTATCAAGGACCAATGAAGTGATGACACGTGTAAGGAGGCATGGAACGTGAGGAGGTCATGTGCACGGCACGAGGGAAGGGGTATATATATGA
>JAFEMH010000021.1:35000-305000 GCA_022495995.1 Adenophora triphylla var. japonica
AATACTACGCCATCCCATCTCCCCTTTTTTTCTTTCCTCCACACCCCGCAACCTGTAAGTGCTCCAATTTGAGTTGTTAGTATTTTCGTTAGAAAACTAACAAAAACCTTCACATCCTTAACCTAAACCTTAACTTTTCTAACAAAACCTAACTTTTCTAACAAAGCAAGGGTAAGTTGGGAATTTCTATTTGGAGTTAAGCAAGGTAAGAAATCTCACAAAGGGTAAAAATCCGAAAACAGTAATCTGTAAATAACAGCTGGTTGAGTATTTGAAAATTTTATTCCTCTTGTCCAAAGCCTGCAGCAGCATTAAATGAACAGTGCACGCCTTCATAAGGATCCGCACGGATCCTTTTGAAATTTCCAGTGGCCTATAAATAGAGCCCCTCAGTCTCATTTTCAAAAACAACAATTCATTCACAGCAATATCCTGGCGAAAATATTATAGAAAACAGTGGGAATTTCTTAAATTGTCACATTTTTCTTAATCATTTTCCCAAATCTCACTCACTAAACACTCTCAAATTCAAGTCTCAAACACAAATCCAAGGAAGATAGGATACCACCATTGATAAACCCTCCTTCTCCTTACCTTAAACCTCCCTCATCCATGCATACATCTCAAACTTTAAAGATGTAACTTGTTCATCCACTTGTTGTTCATCTCTTGCCCAAGATCCAAGAGAATCTCCATGGAAGTTCATCTCCATGGATGATTCTCTACAAGGATCTACATTCTCTTAGTTTGTTGTCTCTTCTCTTACATTAAATAGTTGCTACTTGGTCTCTTGACCTAAAGTGTGGTCACCTTGGAGTTCATCTCCATGGATGATCATACTAAATGGTCCACATTCTCATTTCATGTTATTAGTCTTTACTTGACCTAAAATGAAGTCATCTTGGAATAAATTTTCATGGATGACCATTTTAAAAGGTCCAAATTGTTAACCATCAGGACTTGACCTGATGGCCAGAGCACTGGGACACCAACACGGAGGTCCTGGGTTCGACTCCCCCCAGGAGTTAGAGTGGATGTTTATCCCTCCCTAGTTAATATTAGGCGCTTCTGGGGTGGGGATTTTAAGGAAATTTCAGTGAATTGATGGACTTATTAGTGAATTGACTTACAAAAAATGGGGCCCACCTTGAGGTGGGCAAGCCTCAAAAAAAAAAAAAAAATCTTACTAATGATATTAAAAAAAACAAAAAGGTCCAAATTGTTTTTACTTCCTTGAAAGCATTTTCCTAACCTAAGATATTCACCTTGAAACAATTTCCATGGATGGAGATCATTAAGGTTCCTAGGTTACAAAAAGGGTGAAGTTGATACATTGAGTTCAAAGATCTCAAGGATGATCATCTTAATGACCACCTTAGAAATCCACTCTAAAGTTGATACATCCTTAACCTAAAATCAATTTTCATACATAAATCTTTATTTCAAGTTAAATCTCCCCCATCCCAAGCAAATGAAGTGCTTCAAGTCCTAATGTACCCTAAGGATGGCTTGATATAGTAGATCACCACTAAACATGTTTAGTGATCACTAATCAAAGCCTAAGAAAATGGGGACAAGCATGAATGCAAATCCCAAAAATGTTTTTTTCACTTATCATTTTCTGGTGCCAACTCCAGTTCTGATTCTGTAACTCCAGTTTACATTCTGGAATTTACAGAATCAGACTGGAAAGCTGCCAAAATGGAAAATTACTGTCCTATCCGCGCGGACAGGAATGATTCTCGCTCTGATTCGCGCGGACATCAATGTAATGGACATACATTTTGTTTTTTTCAGTCATTTTTCACACACAGAAGCACATTATTTTGATAAATTTCAGTCCAGTCAGTCAAAACTTCAGTTCCAGAAAAATCCTTTTGCAAACACACACACACACACAAATGGTTTTAATCTAGGAAGACTCATTTTACGAGGCATTCCGGGTGAACCCTAACGTTCTTCCCGGAGTGTAACGTGACCTCCGAACTCAAATCTCTCATTTTGAGCATTTTTCAAAGTTTTGGCCCTTAAAATAACAATGGCGTGGCGACTCCCGTTTTGATGATTTTCAAAAAAATCCGGTGGCACATCATCACAGTGGCGACTCCGCTGGGGAGGAAATAAGCTTTATCTTTTTTTTAAAAAAAAATAAATAATAAAAAAAATTGATATTTGGTATATAGGTGGAAACCATTAAGTTTCCTGTACCGCTCACTAACCCGGGGCTTGGGATAAATTATGGTCTAACAAAGCCACGTACCGGTATCATTGTTTTTTAAAAAAAAAAAAGAAAAAAAAAAAAAGCTTTTGCGGGTCAAGCTTCCGTCACGGCACTTGAAATCATTTGTACTGTGTGTGTGTTGGTTTTGCACATTTCGTGTTGTTTTGACCGTCCCGAAAGAATCGATATCTTGACTGTCGGACCCGTTTCCTTGGAATTGTTTGAATTTTGTGCTTATGTGCTTATGTGTTCATTTGCTTTCAAAAAAAAGTTTTCAAAAAAAAAGTTTTCAAAAAAAAAAAAGTTTTCAAAAAAAAGTTTTCAAAAAAAAAAAATTCAAAAAAAAAGTTTTCAAAAAAAAAAAGAGGCTTTCAAAAAAAAAATTCAAAAAAAAAAAATCAAAAATCTTCAAAAAAATCTTTTTCAAAAAAAAATATATTATTTTTTGCATGCATCATACTCTTTAAGACACATGTGAAAATTTCTATTTTACTCAGAAAAAGAAGATAGATTGCTTGCACACTACGCGCACTTGGCCTTACACTGCACACTACGTCCTTAACCCGGGGAAATCCCAGTAGCAGCCCGTTTGGCCTTATTACGCCTCTCGGTGCGTGCACGGGACTACCCAAACATCCCTTGGAGCCTCGTGTCGACCATGCACTTATCCGTGACACACTTTGTTCGAGACCCGGTTGGTTTTTAGTCTGGTCCGTGTCGTGCCCTGTCTGTGTATACACCTTTCCTGTCAAGCCTTAGTCGGCATACCAAGTCAATATCTTTCGGGGACCCTAATCAGTCGAAGTCATGCCGGTTTTCCGTCGCGAACTTTGACCAGATATTGACTGGCGCCTTGACTTTGACTTTGACTAGCACAACTTATGCACCGACTCCCGGCATGACACTGAGTCATCAAGGATTAACGATTATTCCATGTCTAATTACGGCCTAACTGACGACGGGTCAAGATCAATTATGGACATTTATCAGTCCAAGCCATGCCGACTTTTCGTCGAGCCCTCCGGACATGATCTTGACCTTTGACGTCAGCTTTGTCCGTAATTTACATCGAATACTCGTTAAGACTAGATTACCCGCCAGACTTTAGGATCGTTTTTCTTTTCGGTCGGTGGGACCTGCTTGCCCTACGGAACCCTTGTTCGAGGTTACAGGTTGAGGGTCCGCAGGCGTAGTGATGGGGCCCACTGATCCAGGAATCAGAGTAGTTTGCGAAAAAGAAGAGCAATCTTTTCCAACCGCTTTGGTTTAATAAAACATGTTTTAAGTAAACAAGAACAAATAACTGCATGTTTCATGAGCCCTAAGCCCAAACACCTACCCTTCTCCACTCCCAAACATCTGAACCCTCGTGTGTTTCCCCCCGCAGCTCCTCACAAAGCTTGGTTTCGGGCGCCGGGTCACCGTTTGATCAGTTGGGAAGAGTCAAGCGCATCGCAGCTTCACCATTTGTTCTGACTTCGGGTTTCAGAATGTCTGCATCAGCTGGTAACGATGGGGACAACATCACTCCGCCTCCCGGGACTCCTCAAACAGAACAGCAGTAGAATCAGTTAGCAGAACAGATGAGATTGCGACAGGAAGCACAGATTAATAGCCTTATGGAAGCCATCAGGAGCCATGGTTTGGCCGCCAGTCTCAATCCCGATAACACCTTCACCGTGGAAGAAGAAGAGGACCCCAATCTCACTCTCAGTCGCCCTGATTATTCCAGGATGCCACCACCCACCTCCTATGGTACTACTACCAGAATCCATGCTCCTCGATCTTTGGGTCAGCCAGCTCCCCAACTACAGACCACTGGATCCATGCAGCCTGACAGGACGAACCAGTTCGCAGTTCCTCAGTGGGGACAAAATCAGTACAGAATGTCTTCTCATGGTTGGGGGTACCTCAGAATGCCACAGCAAATTGGGATCCCCCCTCAGTTTGGAACCGATCAATCCGGACCTTCGCAGCAACAGTTCAAAGTATCGCAGCAACAGTTTGGAATGCCACCACAGTCTGGTTCGGGGCTACAGTCAGGAGCCCCTCCTCAGAATGATGCTAGCTCAGCTGCTCCTCACACAGATTTCACAAACCCATTTCTCACTCAGGGTTTGATGGGTTACCAAGCCCCCATCCCAGCTTCATCAAAATCACCAGGACCGCAGTATCCCCCTGGTTATACACCCTCGCCACAGCCAGCCATACAGTTCAACAACCAGGGACACCAGCCCGCACCTATGCCTACCTATGAATCTCAACCTAGAAAACCAAGCTACCCGGCTACATCAGGCCTGCCTCCGCCCACTTTGCCGGTTGAAAGTCAACAGCAAGCCACAAGGTTCTATCCCTATGCCCAGGCTCCTACTCACGCTCCCCAGGGTAATTCGGGCCAAGGACAGGTTTTTACCTATGTCCTCGGATCGGCCGTTCCCTCCTCCAGTCTTCCGCCAGTGGTAACTCCTATCTCTAGCTCAGTCACTGGTCTGAACGCCATGGCTCCACCACAAGACCCTAACCTAGCCTGGTTCATGGAGCAGCACAAGGAAATGAAAGCGCGGTGCCGGGTGTTGCTAAGAAATCTGCCTTCCGGCCTACGGACCCGGACTCCATTATTCCCCTGCCCCACAAGTTTGTAATGCCTAATCTGGACCTGTTTGATGGGACTGCATGCCCAAAAACTCATTTGGACACGTATACCTTGGCAATGAAGGCCAAAGGGTGCACCAATCAGCAGTCGGCTGACTATTTCAGCCTCTCTTTGAAGTCTAGTGCTCTAAAATGGTTCTTCCGCTTAAAACCCGAGGCCAGGGCTACATGGGATCAGATCACCAGTGCCTTTACAGAGAAGTACAAAGCTAATTTGGAATGGGAAACAAATAGAGTTGACTTGCAAACAACCGTGCAGCGTCCCGATGAGAATGTCGGGGATTTTTACAAGCGGTGGAATCTGAAACTTAGTGAGATGGCCATCCCTCCTTCTGAAGAGGAACAGTTGGACATCTTCCAATCGTGCCTGAAATCACATTTGAGAACCTCCCTCAGCCACTTCCCCTACTCAGACTTACGTGCTATGGTTAACTCCGCGGCTAAGTTTGAAAAGGCTTACAATCAACAGCCGCCTGCTGCACCTGCTTACAGATATAGAGCTCCTCCCTCCAACACTGTTCCTGCTCCTGCTAAAGGTAAAGAGGTGATCAACTACGCAGGGCAGGAATGTAATAATGCAACTCCTTTTGCTCCCAGGAAGCCAGCTGAGCCCAAACCTCGGGTCATGAACCTCGAAAGCTTCGGAATGCCTCTGAGTGACATCTTTAGAGGATTGGTGAAAGAAGGCTTGCTGCGGCCTTTAGAAAATTTCCAACCCAGGAATCCGAATGCTCCCGTGGATACTTCTAAGTTTTGCGCTTTTCATCAAGCCCACGGACATCTAACAGATAACTGCTTTACTCTAAAAAAGGCAATCCAGGGATTGATAGAGCAAGGGAAGTTGGAAGGCCCCGAGGGGCCTAATACAGTCAAAAATCCCTTCCCAAGAAATCAAAACCAGGTGAACATGATTGAAGCCGGAGAACCTTCGCATGCCCAGGAGGATGCGGAAACTGATGAAGATCTCCAAATACCCATGGCCAACCTTGTCGAGGATCCTGAATTCGGATTCCCCCTCAGCCTTGAGGATGATGAACAAACCAACCCTCCTTGGTCTCATGTTAGAAATTTCTTGCAAGAATATGAGGCTCGCTATTTCTCGGAGGAAGGGAAAGCTGATGCTGAAAAGCTGGGACTGTTCCGGTCAAATCATGAGAAAACCATTTACACGAGATGGTTAAAGCAGTCAAGGAAGATTGAGCAAGAAAGCTTCAGACGGGCGCCTGTATTGGGGCTTATCAGCAAAGAGGCCGAAGAACACCTGGAGTTAGTACACTTCTGCAAGATGGTTTTGGGAGAAGCCGAATACGATCCCGAGGACAGTGAAAATGAAGAATCAGAGGAGGATGATTGCTTCTATATCCTTCGTGGAGTCAAGTATGTGCCGCCCCCTCTCACTCTTCCCCCGCAGTTTCTGGGAGGAGAAGCGGAGTCGCAATTGCCGCTTCCGGCAATGGGGGCATATGACAATTTCTGCGGTTGCACGCACCCATCTTCCCCTAACAGATTTGACCGGCGTTCTCTCTCAGCCGAAATCCCAGTAGTATGGAAAGATGATTCTGATGACAATGATGATGATGACGACGAGAGTGAGGAGTCAACTGAGTCCCAAGATCCGGAATTAATCTGGAACAATCATGCCGGAAATGATATCATGAGAGCCGGACACAATGGTTGGTTGTCAGCAAGCGACGATGAAGGACCGCCAGAAAATGCGGGTCAGATACCAATAGAGACGGGCCCCCACGAAGTGTTACTCGTAAGATGTACTTGTGGCCAATGCCTGGATACTCCAAG
This sequence comes from Adenophora triphylla var. japonica, assembly GCA_022495995.1. Lineage (NCBI taxonomy): Eukaryota > Viridiplantae > Streptophyta > Magnoliopsida > Asterales > Campanulaceae > Adenophora > Adenophora triphylla. The sequence goes on from JAFEMH010000021.1 coordinate 41,671, forward strand.
GGATGAAGAACAGCAAAGCCCACTTGGAGAACCATACATATCCGAAGTCCTAGAGCATAATGTTCCCTATAAGGACTTAGCAGGCAAATGGAGAAATTTTATTGAGGCATTGGTTGAAAAGGGAGGTTTTCAGCAACCGGAAGACGATGAATTCGTAAACGTCATCGGTTCCTTTTCTTCCTTCCCTAGAACAGACGGCATCACAACTGTAAGAGTCACTGTCGAGCCACTCGAACACCTCGAGTGGACGGAGTCACTGAAAAGGATTATTGATCTAAATGTCTCCCCAGTCGCCTTCATACCCATGGACTCACATAACCCTTTCTTAATTGCTCCTGTACCCGACAGTGGGCCCCGGGTACTCCTCATTTGGACCCATATCTACCGAGCTGTTACGTCAAACTACGGAAGCGAGCATTGTCTATCCTTTACTTGTGGTTGCCCTGCTTGCAAGGGCGAAAGGAAGAAGATGTATGACAAGATGGAGGCTGACAGCCGTAAGATTGAAGAAACTTCGGAGGACGATTATGAAACCGAGGACATGAAGGCCATGAATTTTCCTGAGGCTGAGCATGTGGACATCATAGAGTTCAACACTGCCTACCATGCTTTGGGGAAAGGGTTTTCAGACACCCGATCCAAGAAGATAGTTAAAGATCTGTTAGAGAGAGGGAAACTGACTCCCATCCTCCCCAATGAGAAAGTAACCATGGTCAGATCAAATCCACCCCGAAACAAAGTAACAATCCTTGTCAGGGTTACCCAAGAAGAGGTCACTTTCCCCGAATGTATTTCAGCTCTCAGAGAAGTCCTGGAAACCGGCATGATACCTGATGCTCCTCCCACACATAATGCTATAATCGTCACCAGCTCTGAGTATTACAGAAAGGAACCAGAGTGGCTGCACTATACCGGAGATGAAAACGAAAGGCCATCGAGCCCTGAGAACAGCAGCTCTTGTTGCATGATAGCCATAAGCGGGGCAGGTTATGATTATGAGGACGAATCGGAAGATGCCCTAGTCCTGTGGGCCATCCATGGAACAATGACGCAACCACGAGTTTAAAGGCCTGTAACTTGGGAAGCAGTTCGGAAGACTGCCCAGGTAGAAACCGGTACAGCTCAAGCTCAGCCTCTCACCATTACTAATCTCCGTCAGAACCAGTGGCCGGTAGCCAAAAAGGCTCCCCCGTTGACCTTGGCAGCATTGAAGAAATCTAGACAAGAAGCAACTGATGAGGAAGTCAACCTGTTGACCCGATCAGGGCAGATCTACCAGGGGAACCCCAAGACAGATAAGAAGGTAGCGGATCAAGCACCAAGGGAAGACCGTCTCCCCTATGCCAAGACAGCCGAAACTCCTGACCCCGAGAAGGAGGATCCCGTGCTCACCCAGTTGAATCAAACTCAGGTCAACATCTCTTTGTGGTCCCTGCTTACCTCATCGTACCCCCACAAGCTAAAGCTGGAAGAAAGCCTAGCCCGCACGTTGGTCCCTAATGATGCTACTCCTGATGATGTGGTGCAGTTGATTGGGAATATCCACTACGGAAACATAATCACTTTCACAGACCTCGACCTCCCTCAGTTCGGAGCTGATCATAACGAGCCCCTCTTCATCACAGTCCAGCTAGATGAACGGCGTCTCCCTCGGGTTTTGGTTGACAATGGGTCCGGGATGAATATCCTCCCAGCTAAGATCATGAGTCTGCTCGACATCAAGACTACAGATTTGAAGCCTTCCTCCCTCACAGTCAAGGCATATGACTCTACATCCCGCACAGTACTTGGGGTTGCCACTTTGAACCTCTGGTTTGGCAAAAAGATGATACCTGTGGAATTCCAAGTTATCGACATCCCAATCACCTTTAATGCCCTTCTGGGAAGACCTTGGCTGCATCAAGTCAAGGGGGTTGCTTCGAGCCTCCATCAGTGTGTGAAGTTTGTTTCGGATGGGGATTTGACAACCATTTATGGAGACCTAGTCACTTTGGAGGGCACTGATACGGGTGGGATACCTATTCTGGAGATCAAACATGACGAGGAAGGTCTCATGCTAACAGGCTTCACGGGTCGAGCCTCCCAAAGCCCAAGTTTGTAACGTAGATCTGACGATCACTCGGGACAATATCCCTCCAGCCTTGAAGATGATGAGAAGGATGAGCTACCTGCCTGGTCTCGGTCTGGGGAAGCATCAGCAAGGAACTCACAAAGTTATTGAGGTGAAAGGACAGAAAACTCGCCACGGCCTGAGATATGAGGCCACCTCGGTGTACACCGCGAAAGAAAAGGAAATTGCCCGGAAAAGGGAAGAAGCTTCCACAAGAAGGGTCCCGATCAACGGCCCTAAATATCTCTCTTTCAGTCCTTATTTGGATGACTACTTTGTAAAAGGTCCTACACAGCAGGGTAGCTCCCCAGTCAAAGAACCTACTTCGGCAGAAGGATGGATGAAGTTACAGCATGACCTTAACAAGCTCAGAGGAACCGAGGCAAATCCGGTTCGTAGAATGTTTTTGGATCTACCCAAGATACCTGGGGCTACCACTACCATGGAGAGTGAGTACACTTTCAAAGGCGTTCCAAGCCTAGTAGAGCAGTTCGAGAAGCTTACCACTGTGGTCCCGACTGCCCAAGAAGGCCCAAAGCCTGAGTTTGAGCTGACAATGCCGAAAGCCCAAGCCCCAGAATTCCCTTCAGATGATTGGGACGGTCCTGTTATGCAACAGTTATTCGGGGAAGAGGTCTAGGTGCCAGATCTGATCGGCTTCGGTTCAGTCAAAGAGATGGTAGCAATGATCGAGGAAGGAGGACAGAAACAACGCAATTCCCGAGTTATGAGGCCACTAACAGCAATGCCATTGAAGAATTGGGAAATTCTCTCAGGCCCGTCCGCGACCAAGGAGGAAATGATCACAAAGCTTGGATTGGTCTCCCGCCCCCTTGTGTCAACCTATGTAAAAGTCCTCCGAGTCTCTCATTATTGAGTTCGTGTCTCTCGAGTCGTCCGATGGCCTTACGCCTGAAGACTACGAGGTTGTAGCAAACGCTATATTCCCTTTCGTTCTCAATGAAATGATGAACCTTTCTGAGTATCCCCTGATTGCCACTCTAACTAATGATAAATTAACTAATAACCTAAAAACAGTTAATAATGATTCATTAGAAGCAGACACATTAAATGAACAATATATTAAAGAAATCTTTAAGCAGGTTGTTCGGAAAGAGGAAAATCGAGCCCAAGCTGCCGAAGAGGTTTTGACAAGTGTGAATCTGGGAACTGCGGAAGAGTCTAAAGAGACGCAGATTGGTAGTTTCTTTGAAGGAACTGAAAAGGATACCCTGATTGAGCTGCTAAGAGAATTTGTGGATATGTTTGCACGGTCCTATAAAGACATACCTGGCCTCGACCCTTCCATAGTTGAACACCGGATACCGCTCGACCCGGAAGCCAAGAAAGTAGCCCTCTTCATCAAAGAGAACATCCTATGCAGATACGGGTTGCCGGCCGAAATCATTTCAGATAATGGATCCCACTTTGAAGGGGAATGCGACAGGCTGCTAGCAGAATTCAGAATAACCCGTCACAAGTCATCTCCCTACAGGCCCCAAACTAACGGAGCCGTTGAAGCAGCAAACAAGACCTTGGAAAACATCATTCGGAAGATGGCTGTCCGAGGAAGAGATTGGCCTGACAAGCTTCACCTTGCTCTCTGGGGATACAGAACATCCGTCAGAACTGCAACCGGGGAAACACCGTTTGCTCTCACCTACGGGATGGAAGCCGTACTCCCAATCGAGCTAGAAATCCCCTCACTCCGGGTACTGCTGGAAAGTCAGATCAACGAGGTCGAATGGCTCCAGAGTCGCCATGATGAATTGGCCCTGTTAGATGAACGCCGATTGAGAGCCATGGAACATATCTGAGCTTACCAAGGAAGAATGGCAAGAGCCTTCGATAAGAAAGTAAAACACCGGGAGATCAGGGAAGGTGACCTTGTTTTGAAAGAGAAGCCCCCAGTCCGCATCAACCCGCTTGGCAAATGGGAGACTGTCTGGGTCGGGTCATATGTCGTTCAGAAGATCTTCTCCGGAGGGGCCATGCAACTTGCAGACCTCGACGGAAATCCTTTTGTACATCCAGTGAATGGCGATAAGCTGTGCAGATACTACGCATAAAACACTGTGTCATTTCAAAAAAAAAAAAGAGTGCTAAAAGAGTAATACCCAACTAGGTTGAAAACCCGAAAGGGCGGCCTAGGTAAAAGACAGGGTTGCACAAAAAAAAAACAAATTAACCGGGTCGAACTACGGAGACCTGAGCCCTTTGATCCAAGGGGAACGTAGGCAGCCGAAAACGGTTCGGTCTAAAACACAAATAAAAGCCATGCTTTGTCATCAACACATTGATCAAGCCATGAAGGCGTTTCGAAAAACTCTGAAGCAATTCACATATTCATTACAGTTAAAAACTTTTTGATGAGTCTAAGCTCGGTTCACTTCTACGACTTACAACCTGCTAAAAGAAACTAAGATACATAACAACTAATGTGTCTGCTACGACAAGAAAGGGATAATCAGAAACCTCAAGGTCACTCCAAGCCACTCGTACTGGCTTCTCCCCTCTTCTTTCCTCCTCTTCGGGTCTTCTTCCTCTGCACAGGAAAAATGTCAGTCTTCCTCCTACCAAGCTCTGGTGTAAGGACATGATCTATCAAACCCGCGTCTGTCAGGGCCTTAGTAGCCCTAGCATCGTCCCTCACCTCCTGTAGCCGAGCCGGCAACATAGGAATCCTCCCCTCCTGTCTCTTGACATAGGTCTTGTAGTCAGTCACAACATCTCCACTCTTATCATAAGGATTGGCTCTCGCCTCGGCCCTCCTCCTCTCAGAAACCGTCATGTCTTCCACACCAACAATGGCCTCACGCCGTCTCAAAATAGCCACCTGAGTCTCCCCCAAGTGCCTCTCGTACCAATCCAAGTACCAAGTGGTCAGAAATACGTGCCTTAGACGCCTGAGGATAACCCTAGGAGGAAAGACGTCATACCTCCATGCTCGGGAAAGAAATGGGAACACTGAAGGATCATCCATCGAAGCAGAAACCACCACCCTGGTCGCTATGTCCTCAAAGCCCTCCAAAGGAGTCTGCTCCAAGCCAAACTGTCTCCGAACCAGAGCCGGAATATAAAAACTGGACTGAGAAAGCCCCGGAAGCATAACCACATGAGAACCATCCTGAAGTACTCTCCGAGTCTCTACCCGCCAATGAGGTACTAACCATCTGATATCCGCAGTCTGGCGACAAGCCATCCAATACTCCCATGAGCCCTGATCATCAAGATCCACAGTAACACCTCTCCTGGCAAAAGTCCTAGGTTTGACCGCATCAGAAGTTTTGCGAAGGACCCCCAGGCGCTCCATCAGCCACATATTCAAAAGAAACGGGCTGCCCCCGTGCATATACCGCCTCCCGATAGCCAACCTGTCAAGAGCATGAAGGGTCTCTCCTAGGATCAAGGGCATAACATCTCGGCCCGAACGGCAGTGTACAACCACATCCAGCAAAGCTCGGTGACAAATCCCGAAAGAGTAAACCATAAACAAAGTCCCAAACATGTAGAGTGCAAAAGCATCCCAATAGGCATCATCAATCAAGCCTAAACCCCTAAACCTATCAGGAAGACTGGAAATGTCAAAATGATCGGGACCACGGATCATACCTTGTGCTTCCTCCGGGGAAAGATGAAGAAGGTTGCACAACCTATCAACAAAAGAAGCTCCTCCGGGCAAAGGAATCGCAATCTCCTCCACCTCGGGACCACCAAGCAAAGCCCAGAATTCTTCAACGGTCGGAACCACCTCATTGTAAGAAAAGCAAAAGACATGCCTTCTAGTATCCCAAAAAGAAGCGGAGGCCCTCAAGAGATCATAATCCGGAACCAATTCTTTGAGAGACCACAAGCATTTTATCTTGTACCTTTCCTCAAAAAATGACCTCCTCTCGTGCATAACCTCCCTACACCACTCCTTGAATTTTTCAAAGAACAACATTTTCCTTTCTTTGGACAATTTTGGAGAATTTTTGATCATTTCCATGGTTTTTCTTTCTTCTCTCCCGAAATTCCAGTAAGTTTGAACTGGAGAAGATGGAGTTTCAATGACATTTATGGCCTAAACCAAATTCAACAACCAAAATAAATGAAACCTGTCAGGAGTTGGTCCAATCCGCGCGGACAGGAATGCCTCCAAGTCCAATCCGCGCGGATCATATTGATCCCCAGCACAATTCTTTTTTACAGCTCAAAACCTGCACAAAACCTGTCCAAAACAGCTCATATACCAAACATTCACATTCTTGCCACAACAAGGGCTCATGCAACATCGCATTCATAATATAAAAAAAAATATATAGAAATCCTAGATTATTACATTCCAAAAATAAAAAAAAGTGTGCATAAAACATAAATTGTATCTGTCAAAATAGGTACAATCTCATAATCGATCAAAGATCATCAATCAGAATCCTCAGTGGCTAGCGCCTTCCCCCGGTCTCTCTTACGACTCGGGCTCGCCTCCTCATTAGTCGTGAACATCTCGGGCTCGGGATCGTCATCCTCGTCTCCAGAAGGAGGCTCGTCTGGATCAACCGGTACACCACGATAGGGCAAGCCGAGATCCGCGGAGAAGTCATATCCGAACGTGAACGCGTCGGATCCCTGGCCATGCGAAGATGATCCACCGTGGCGCCAAACATGTCCCTGTCCATGCAAATCCCCGAGAGGATGACGTGGTCCGGAGGCAGCTCCATGCCGAGATCTATGAGACGAGAAAGAGGAGTCTCGGTAGAATGCTCGGAAGGAATAGGGGAAGTCTCCCGCTCTACAAGTGCCGGTTGTGCCTGTCTCGCTCTGCCCTGAGAAGCCCCACCAGCAACCATCCTCCTAAGGAACCTCTTGGCCCCAATCACCTGCTTCGTCAGCCTCTCCACAACCACAGCCGGGAACTGCACGGAAACAAAAGCGTTAGAAATGATTGATGCGAAAGAAAAGAAGAAGAGACAGAAGCAGTAAAACGCCGTACCTTTATACCCGGACAAGGCCAGAAAGCTCGTGGGACCTGCTCAGGGATAGGGATCTGCACTCTCAATCTAACCCCATCCTGGACATATGAAAAGTCCGATCGAGGGTACCGCACAACCTCCTCCCCCTCTCTCTCAAGCACCTGGGGCATCCTCAGCCTCCTCAAGATAAACCGCGAATAATCCTCGCCCGTCACAAACCTCGAGAAGTGCTGGCCACCTCGATAATTACCCCAGGTCTCCGAACTCTCAGTCGGATGCATCATGTCAGCAGGAGGCTCCATCGGTGCCATCAAAGGCGCACCTTCGCCATGTTGGCGCGTCACTGTAGATACCCCATTCTGAACCAATAAATCATGATTACACTACTCTTCGTCTCTCTTTTGTGTTTTGATGAAAGCATATCAATTTCGTCATGTTTCGTTAAGTTTCTAACCAACCTCGTTAGTTTTGGACCTAACTGACCAACGGAATAACTGAAGAGGACAAAATAGACATCAGACTAGTTATCTCGCACGAGATATCATGTCTCGCGCGAGATATCCCCTCGACAGGATGTGCAGAAATCACTCTCCTTCTCCGTTTCAACCTCCTTTCTTGATAAACCTCATCTAATCCGGATCTCCAATCAGAATTGAGTTCTGGAAGCTTCCTAGGAGTGTTTTACCTCTCCACCTCTACCTCTTAAATCCCTATAAATACTTGGTGACTTCCACTGTTTCAGGGGTCCAGATTTCCACACAACACACACAATTTGTTGGTTTCTCTCCACGAAAGATTCCTTCAAATCACTCACAAAACCTCCCTAAAATCACCTAAAGTTTGTTTATCAACCCTGTTGATCAACAAACATCCAAACCCGAATCAAGGATTGAGGCGAAGCTCTGTCCGCATCAAGATTTGACTCTCATATTGAGTCGAAACTCTGCCCAAATCACTTCTCGATCGAGAAAACATCTTAGAATCACGTTCTAAATCAAATCCTCCCTAAACTAGGTAAACTCCTATACTTTTACTCTTTTCTTCTTAATCTCTCTATATTGGCTTTTAGAGTGGTGTAATCCCATCAAAAGGATTAGCCTAGAGTCCCTTCAATCGATGAAGGCGATCTCGAAGCATACAATCCGACATTCCTGATCAAGAAATTGATTAGGGTTTTCTTGTTCTTTGTTTAATTAGTAATTAAAAAGATTGATAATACTCAATTGGCAAGACCGATCTCCGGATTGGGTGGAATGGATGCTCCTCGACCTACCCATTCGATAACTTAACTCCCGAATCCTCAAATCTCTTTTTAAGGTTTTTCTTATTGTTTTCCTAAATAAATAATAAGTGGCGACTCTGTTATTCGAAAAATTCAGGCATCGCTACAGTGGCGACTCCGCTGGGGACAATTAATTAAGAGGGTTAGACTTGCGTTACAATTGAGTATTATCAATCTTTTTATTTTCTGCAAAAATTTGATTTTTCTGGATTTTTTGGAATTTTTCTGCACTGTTTTCGTAAAAAAAAAAATTTACTGTGCGACAGTTTATCCAGCGCGGAATAACTTATCTCGCGCGAGATAATTATACGGTTTTGCATGGACAAATTATTCCTCCTGTGGCGTAGCGGCGGCTGACATTAAAGAAAAAAATGATTAGGTCAAGTTATCTTTTCTAAAAACATTTGACCTCCAAAAAAAAAAAAAAAAGGAAAAAAGAACACAATATTTTGGGGGAAACTAGTTTCTCCCTAAATTATAAAAAGTCCTAATTTTTTAAACTGCTCTTATATTCGTCAAATATTTGCAAGTTGAAAAAAATTGGACTTTTTATAATTTATGGAGAAACTGATTTCTCCCAAAACTTACTCAAAAAAGAAAACACACACAAAAAAAAAAAGCAAACCTGATTTGGTCGTTCACTTTTCTAAAAAAGGAGGGTTTGACCATTTAAAAAAATAATTTCAAAAAATAAATTCAAAAAAACAAAAAGCAAAACTTTACAGAAAAGTTTTAAAAATATCCAAAAAGTCAAAATAATTTATTATTTCTATTTTGCTTGTACTAACTTTGTTTTGCAGGGTAGAATAATTATTAATTTATACTCGAACTATATAACTGCGTACGATTGAATTACTTTAATTTTTTACCGGTCATCGGTTGACTCGGGCTTTGTAATAAATTAGTTTATTTATTCTCTCGCTCTCTCTATCTCTTTAAGTGGAACTACGACGGCCTGAGTCCTCCTAATTTGGGAGAAACGTAGGCAACCACTTAGTGCGGCCACTATCTGTTTTTCTTTTAGTTTTCAAAAAAATAAAACTTTCTATTTTACTCTATCACATAGATTAACTCTCACACACGCACACTCATACTATAACTGTCATTGCACTACATACCCTCTATAAACCCGGGACCCACACTAAGGACGGATGACGGTAACCACCTAGTCGCCGGTCTCTCCGAAGTTGGATCATCCCACTCCGCGTATTCAATCCACCTAGATTGTCATATCGCGGGGAGCCTAGCCTTCCAGCCCTGCATCGCCACATATCATGTAGATTGACTTTTTAAGACACTCCATGACCGGTCGGTTTGATCTTGGAGTCCATGTAATCCCTTGTTAAGATCTTGTTTTGTGCAATAATCCACGAAAAAGAAATTGATAAATTGTCACTTCGGAATTGTCCCTTCGGAAATGTCCCTATGATTGTCCATTCGGATTTGTCCGTAAAAAGAGAAAATTTTCTCACCAAATTTATTGCACAAAACTTGATGTTACTTGAGATTACTCCGACCCCTAGGTCCTTAGGTTTGGATTCTGAATGTTAGAAACCCCCAAAACGGATTTTCCGTCCGACCAAAATTAGGATTAAAATCAGAAAATTATGACTTTCGTGGTGTTGTCTCGCGCGAGACTGCTTGTCCCGTGCGAGATAAATGTTCGGTCTTTTCGTGTTTTGGCCAAAACCTTCAAAGCCTTCATACACCCTATTCAATCAACTTGTTGGGACTCGATCATGGTTTAACATGGTTGCTACACATCTAGGTTCATCACCAAAGTTCGACATCAAGGAAACTAGTTCTGTCACAATGACTGATTCTCCTCCCAACACTCAAGCTACACAAGAGATCGATGATCTAAAGGCCCGTCTAGAAGGGGAAGTGAATCAAATGGTCGGAGTGCATGCTCATGTCTTATTTACCCACTTCCAATGACAAATGGAGGGACAATTTCAAACTCGCCTACGAGCCCAAGGCGATTACTACAAGGAAGAGGTTGAAACACTTCAAACCCGTCTACAAGTACAAAAGGAATACTACGAAGAAGAAATCAAAGCACTTCGTACCCGCCTACAAGCTCAAGAGGAATATTGGGATCATGCCTACATTAATAGATTCAACCATTCCAACGCCGGCAAATACCCTACTACTCCTCCTCCCAAGAAGAAAAGAAAGGAGAGGTACTATGACAAACTCGAAGAAATCACTCAATAGGGTCTCCTTGACACCCTCATAAAAGAAGAAAATATTCGAACAAGAAAAGGTGTTCCTCCCAAGGATATGGGTCTGAATCATGCTCATCACTTATTCTGCAAGTACCACAACTTCACCAGCCATGACACCAACTCCTGCCACCACTTGAAGGACATCATACAAGACCTCTTTGATAATGGAGATCTAGAACGTCCCAACGTCATCACCAATCCTCTCCCTCGCAATCCATGAAGAAGATGAAGCTCCAAGAAGAAATCTACACTTACCACTTTGGGGCTACCACTATCCTCTCCCTTTCTCCTTTGATAGAAGTAGATTAGGTTTTAAATTTCCAAGTATGAACTCGAAGAGTCGTTCTGTCTTTCTAGTACTCCTCACCTCCTCTAGTTTGTGTCTTCTAAACTATCGAGTTTGTTCTTAAATTTCTCAATAAATTAAAGTAATTTCTTTTCCTAAACACTTTCCCTAAAGTTGTTCTACCTCGTGAATATTATTCAATTCATGCAAAATAATAGACCTTCCATTCCCTAAATCATCGCAAAAATAGAGAATTCTAAGCGAGTTTAAGAAGAAAGTTGTCCTTAGGAAGCTTAAGGACTAAACATTACCATACTGAAAGTCAAAGGTCAACAAAAGAAGAAAGTCAAAGGTGCAGCTGTCAACATTCATCCAAAGAAAAGTGGGGCTACTCAACTCAAGGCTTTGAGAGTACAAAAAAAAAAAAAAAAAAAAAAAGCTCGCTAGGACGAAACTCCTCAATTCGTCCTAGGCAAAAATAGAGCATCAAAAAAAAAAAAAAGAGGGGGGGAGAGAAAGAAAAACTCTCAAGCCTTCATCGCCCCACAACAAGGATGAAATTTCAACAAATGCAAGAAGGACTCTCCCACAAAGAAGAGGAGTCAAGTGGTACCAACAAAAGAAAAGAGGATTCCTCAATATCCTCCTACATCAAGTGAAGAAGACTTTCAGTATCAAGAAAAATGTTTACCCTTAAGTCATACTAATGATTGGCTTTCTTCTCAAACTTATTTAGAAAATTCTAGATGATGCACGGTTCATTAAAAGGTAGAATAACTTTTCTAGATCTTTGAGCCAAGAAGCATTCCTTGTTGAGTCTAGGGGCTTCCTGTTAGCCACTCTCATACACACTCTTGAAATCCAAGCATCAAAACTGGGGCTTCCTATCCTTTCCTCCCCCAGTCAACCTCTATTTCAACTCTTCAAAACAATCAAATCTACATTAGGGGCTTTCCTCTTTGCTTCTCACTCTCATCCTTAGAGAATACACTTCTCCAAAAAAATCAATGCTTGGATCACCTTTCGAAAATAGAGTCCGTCTCTCCTCAACTAAACTTGAAATCTCATTTTTCTCATTAATGAGATTCTTCCAACTGAGTCCTCTTCGAGTACACATACTATTCAAAAAAAAATGAAAAAAAAAAGACGCAAAAGAGATACCCGCTAGATTGAAAACCCGAAAGGGCGGTCTAGGCAAAAACCAGGGTGCGCACTAAGAAAAAAAATCAAGGAGAAAGGGAGAGTATTCTTCAGCCTTCTTCATCGGACATCATTCTATCTTCTTCAAATTAAACCAACAAGGAGAGTCTTCTTCGATCACCTTCAAATCAAGAGAGCAGACTCACAAGCCTGTTCACAAAGTCATCTACCACTTGCAAGCAACCTGGGGCTTGAGACACCAAAGGGCCTTGGACATAAAGCCATTACGACAGTCGACAGATGTGTAGTCGTTTGCCTCCTAGAGACACGACTCAAGGAGAAGTAAGAATGAAGATTCTCAACATACCTAGATGGGTTCACACAAGGATAATCATCGAACGAAATTCTACAACAATACAACCTCGCTGACTAGCAACAGATTCTGCAAAACCTGATTGGGTCCCAACTTGTCAAACACAAGTTCACTCATATAGTTCACCCATCTCAAATACAAATCCATACAAATTTCCCTACATTTTCATATACCATATACTCATACATAAACTCACCACCAAAATGTCCGATCGGCCATTTACACGAACAGACGTGTGCACCACCACGTAAGTCCAGTTAAACAACTAAAATCTGGAAAATCTATTTGGAATCTTTATGTGCTGACAGTACGTAAAGGTAAGAATCATTCGGGTCCATCCGAGACCATCGTGCATATATCCTTGCATTACAGGGGCCGACGTAACCTTCATCTCAACCGACAACTTCAAGTCCGTGACCTCGGCAACACCAAAGAAAGTCCGTGATGGCAAGAACCTCAAGTCCGTGACCTCGGCGACATCAACAAAGTCTCTGTGATGACAAGCAACCTCAAGTCCGTGACCTCGGCGACATCAACAAAGTCTGTGATGACAAAGAACCTCAAGTCCGTGACCTCGGCAACAATATCAAAGTCTCGTGACGGCAAAGAACTTCAAGACCGTGACCTCGACAATATCAAAGTCTCACGGCAGCAACTTCAAGTCCGTGACCTCGGCGACAACTTCAAAGTCTGTGACGGCAGCAAACTTCAAGTCCGTGACCTCGGAAACAACAACGAGAACTTCAGTAACCTCGGGTGGCACACTTCAACAACTTCATCAACAAATGGGTATCTTCAGAATTGGGTCAAGTCTTTTGATTCCTCAGTATGATTTTACCTTTTCAAAAAAATCCCTCTTCGATTTTCAAAAATGCTTTTCAAAATACCTAAAATAGCCTTTTTAGTGTTTTGGAGTCGAACTACGTTTGGTCTGATTCTCTCTTAGAGATACATAGGCAGCCGTGCGGCACGACCATCCCAATGTTCAGAATGATGTCTTTTCTATCGACGACACTTCTTCTTTCATAAGACCTGTCGGCGAGGGGCTCTGTAGACACCCCATTCTGAACCAATAAATCATGATTACACTACTCTTCGTCTCTCTTTTGTGTTTTGATGAAAGCATATCAATTTCGTCATGTTTCGTTAAGTTTCTAACTAACCTCGTTAGTTTTGGACCTAACTGACCAACGGAATAACTGAAGAGGACAAAATAGTCATCAGACTAGTTATCTCGCACGAGATATCATGTCTCGCGCGAGATATCCCCTCGACAGGATGTGCAGAAATCACTCTCCTTCTCCGTTTCAACCTCCTTTCTTGATAAACCTCATCTAATCCGGATCTCCAATCAGAATTGAGTTCTGGAAGCTTCCTAGGAGTGTTTTACCTCTCCACCTCTACCTCTTAAACCCCTATAAATACTTGGTGACTTCCACTGTTTCAGGGGTCCAGATTTCCACACAACACACACAATTTGTTGGTTTCTCTCCACGAAAGATTCCTTCAAATCACTCACAAAACCTCCCTAAAATCACCTAAAGTTTGTTTATCAAACCTGTTGATCAACAAACATCTAAACCCGAATCAAGGATTGAGGCGAAGCTCTGTCCGCATCAAGATTTGACTCTCATATTGAGTCGAAACTCTGCCCAAATCACTTCTCGATCGAGAAAACATCTTAGAATCACGTTCTAAATCAAATCCTCCCTAAACTAGGTAAACTCCTATACTTTTACTCTTTTCTTCTTAATCTCTCTCTATTGGCTTTTAGAGTGGTGTAATCCCATCAAAAGGATTAGCCTAGAGTCCCTTCAATCGATGAAGGCGATCTCGAAGCATACAATCCGACATTCCTGATCAAGAAATTGATTAGGATTTTCTTATTCTTTGTTTAATTAGTAATTAAAAAGATTGATAATACTCAATTGGCAAGACCGATCTCCGGATTGGGTGGAATGGATGCTCCTCGACCTACCCATTCGATAACTTAACTCCCGAACCCTCAAATCTCTTTTTAAGGTTTTTCTTATTGTTTTCCTAAATAAATAATAAGTGGAGACTCTGTTATTCGAAAAATTCACGCATCGCTACAGTCACCCTCTCCCCCAAGTAATACACGTCACAGGATAGCCCTCTCAAAATCCTCCTCTCCACAGTCCACCTCTCTGCACCCTTCAGCTGCTCCACGTCGAAGCGGCCCCAGGGGTAGAACCTCATCCCCTCATCCGTCTCAGCTCTCACCAAGGGCAGGCACTCCTTCTACTTGAGGGTCGTGCGCCCTCTAGAACCTATCTTCTCCCGAGCATGCTTGGTCCAGGAGAGCATAGCCGGATATGCCCCGATGTGCTCCGCCGGCTGCCGCCACATCGTGACATGAAAGAACTCCAGAGCCCATACCTGCGAAAGGTAAAGATTACATCAATTAAGTGCGAAATGGAACAACGCGTGCATAAGGAAAAGAAAAAGCAGAAGCTTATACCTCCAGAGGGAACTCAAAGCACGTCAGGGAGCTGACAGCCTTCCGGTTATACCGATCCAGAGCAAAATATAGCTCTGCCAGCCCGGCCTCCCCCCAAGATACCTCTCCAGCCATCTCCACATCAGTCAACGTCCTCAGTAGGGCAAATACCGCCGTCCCCTCGGCATGTCCAAACAGTATGCTCGAAAAAGTGAACCACAAGAAGGACCTAGCACCGCTTCAAGAAGAATCCTATCATCACCAAATTTCATATCTCTCAATGCTCTCCACGATCTTCCCGTGGACCACAGCATACTCCATCCCCATCCCCTTTTTGGGAATGGGGATAAAGCCTAGAAGATCCTGCAACTCCCGGTCACTATAAACATCCCGCCACTCAATGCTACATCCCTTAAAGGACAGGCCCGTGATCGCAGCATAATCAGAAGGTGTGACCGTAGCCTCGCCCCAGAAGAAATGGAAGGTGTGGGTCACGTCCCACCAGTGCTCCGCCAAAGCAAAAATCAAGCCCTTACTCTTGGGGAACTTAATCAACCCCCTCAAACACTCAACAAACTCATATAAACCGGTCTCGATGACAATCTGTCTCGGACTCATCAAATCTCCTCTGCCCAAAACTGGAAGTCGATCCCACAGGTTAATCACAGACTCCACTGATCCCCGGGTCTTCAGCTTATTCAGCTGATCCGTCACGAACCGATCACCACCCTGCAAAAAAAATAAAATAATAATAATATAGATGTCAATAAACAGTTGCATTTGCATACACAAGCATGAAATTTTGGCAGCATAACAGCATACAATGGACTCAACCCCATTTTTCTCGCACAAAAGAAAAAGTTTTTCAACAATCACCATCCATCATTCATTCATATATAAAGAGACATGGAGTCAACAGAAGCAAAACTCCGTCCCGTTTTTATTTTCAAAAAAAAATGACATACAATTTTTCACAATGCATTCACAAGGAATCGACAGGAGCAAAATCCTATTACATTTTTCATAAAATAGCACAAATAAGCAATTTTTCACATTCATACATTCAATCAACGGAAGCAAAAATCCGTCCCACTTTTCACAAAAAAATCCTATTTTTTTTACAAAATAGCATGCATGCATACATTCATATCATTCAATAAAAACATCATCTCATTGCAAAAATCCTACATGCAACAAAAAAAAAGAGTCCGTCCCGAATTCGGGAAAATTTTCGTCATCTCATATTTCAAAAATGGCAAAACGCCCATTCTTTTTTCAAACAAAATGCATATTCAAATTACCCATATACACAATACAACATGCAAATCATCAAAGTCAAAATTTAATGCCAAGAACCATAATTTTCGAATTCAAAAAAAATAAAACAAAAAAAAACAAAAAAAAATCAATTTCAAACGAAAATCGACAAAGGAAATAAAGAAATTCGAAGTATACCGTGCGAAGACTCGGATCAGTGGACCAATGTTGCCACATATCGGGATATGGCTCCTCCGCAATCGATTGCGAAAGTGAGTAATGTCTCCTCATCCTCACAAGCTCTAGCCGCCTCTCCGCGATCGGGTCGCGTCCTTGGCCTTGAATAGCAACTCCCCCGTGTTCCATTGCTCAAAAATCGAAGAAAATCGGAAGAATTTTGAAGCTCCTAGGCCAACAATGGCGGTTTCTCTCTCTCTCTCTCTCTCTCTCTCTCGTCTGCGTTCAAAACTGTAAAGAAGAAAAAGAGAAAAAGCCTCGGCATTTTAAAAGACCTGTCTGGGTTACGTTCCTGTCCGCGCGGACAGGAATGAGGTGCCAAAAAGACTATTTTGCCCTTTAAAATTCCAGGACTCTGCAGTTTAGTCCTAAACTTAACGGAGGATAACCAAAGGCTACCTAGGTTAGTCCCCTTCCAAAAGAACCCAACGGCAGTAAAACGTAAGTCCGATTTCTCCAACGAAAGTTAACGGAATCCCGTTTCTTTTCTCATTATCAGCAACGGCAGTAAAATGAAAGTTAACGGAATCCCGTTTCTTTTCTCATTTTCATCAACGGCAGTAAAACGTAAGTCCGATTTCTCCAGCGAAAGTTAACGAAATCCCGTTTCTTTCCTCATTTTCATCAACGGCAGTAAAACGTAAGTCCGATTTCTCCAGCGAAAGTTAACGGAATCCCGTTTCTTTCCTCATTTTCATCAACGGCAGTAAAACGTAAGTCCGATTTCTCCAACGAAAGATTAACGGAATCCCGTTTCTTTCCTCGATTCCACCCCCAGCAGCTTTTCAGACTACGACTGGCTTGATTCCTCTTAAAGATACGTAGGTAGCCTACCATAGGTCCAGCCACTCGACCAATACGGTCATCCTTTTCCCCGGCAGCAAACGTAAGACCGATTCTTTCAAATGAAGTCCACCAAGGACCATCAATCCCAAATCATTAAGGTCCGAGGCACCTAAAACGCCATCACCAAGGCTTGAGGCACCTAAAACGCCATCTTCAAGGTTTGAGGCACCTAAAATGCCATCTTCAAGGTTTGAGGCACCTAAAACGCCATCTTCAAGGTTTGAGGCACCTAAAACGCCATCATCAAGGTTCGAGGCACCTAAAACGCCATCAAGGTCTGAGGCACCTAAAACGCCATCATCAAGGTCCGAGGCACCTAAAACCCCCTCATTACCAGGTTGACATCCTAAAACAGTCACTCCAGGGTCAACATCGAAAGACCCGAACTACGATCGGCTTGATTCCTCTTAAGGATACGTAGGTAGCCTATCACCAGGTCCAGCCACTCGACCACTTTGGTCACCCCTTTTCCCATCTTGTCAAATATGGAGCCTCACTCTTATCGACGACCCCGCTTCCTTCGAAAGCGCCGTCGCCAAGGGGCTACTGTAAGTGCTCCAATTTGAGTTGTTAGTATTTTTGTTAGAAAACTAACAAAAACCTTCACATCCTTAACCTAAACCTTAACTTTTCTAACAAAACCTAACTTTTCTAACAAAGCAAGGGTAAGTTGGGGATTGCTATTTGGAGTTAAACAAGGTAAGGAATCTCACAAAGGGTAAAAATCCGAAAACAGTAATCTGTAAATAACAGCTGGTTGAGTATTTGAAAATTTTATTCCTCTTGTCCAAAGTCTGCAGCAGCATTAAATGAACAGTGCACGCCTTCATAAGGATCCGCGCGGATCCTTTTGAAATTTCCAGTGGCCTATAAATAGAGCCCCTCAGTCTCATTTTCAAAAACAACAATTCATTCACAGCAATATCCTGGCAAAAATATTATAGAAAACAGTGGAAATTCCTTAAATTGCCACCTTTTTCTTAATCATTTTCCCAAATCTCACTCACTAAACACTCTCAAATTCAAGCCTCAAACACAAATCCAAGGAAGATAGGATACCACCATTGGTAAACCCTCCTTCTCCTTACCTTAAACCTCCCTCATCCATGCATACATCTCAAACTTTAAAGATGTAACTTGTTCATCCACTTGTTGTTCATCTCTTGCCCATGATCCAAGAGAATCTCCATGGAAGTTCATCTCCATGGATGATTCTCTACAAGGATCTACATTCTCTTAGTTTGTTGTCTCTTCTCTTACATTAAATAGTTGCTACTTGGTCTCTTGACCTAAAGTGTGGTCACCTTGGAGTTCATCTCCATGGATGATCACACTAAATGGTCCACATTCTCATTTCATGTTATTAGTCTTTACTTGATCTAAAATGAAGTCATCTTGGAATAAATTTCCATGGATGGCCATTTTAAAAGGTCCAAATTGTTTTTACTTCCTTGAAAGCATTTTCCTAACCTAAGATCTTCACCTTGGAACAATTTCCATGGATGAAGATCATTAAGGTTCCTAGGTTACAAAAAGGGTGAAGTTGATACATTGAGTTCAAAGATCTCAAGGATGATCATCTTAATGACCACCTTAGAAATCCACTCTAAAGTTGATACATCCTTAACCTAAAATCAATTTTCATACATAAATCTTTATTTCAAGTTAAATCTCCCCCATCCTAAGCAAATGAAGTGCTTCAAGTCCTAACGTACCATAAGGATGGCTTGATATAGTAGATCACCACTAAACATGTTTAGTGATCACTAATCAAAGCCTAAGGAAATGGGGACAAGCATGGATGCAAAATCCCAAAAATATTTTTTTCACTTATCATTTTCTGGTGCCACTCCAGTTCTGATTCTGTAACTCCAGTTTACATTCTGGAATTTACAGAATCAGACTGGAAAGCTGCAAAAATGGAAAATTACTGTCCTATCCGCGCGGACAGGAATGATTCTCGCTCTGATCCGCGCGAACATCAATGTAATGGACAGACATTTTTTTTTCAGTCATTTTTCACACACAGAAGCACATTATTTTGATAAATTTCAGTCCAGTCAGTCAAAACTTCTGTTCCAGAAAAATCCTTTTGCAAAACACACACACACACACACAAATGGCTTTAAGCTAGGAAGACTCGTTTTACGAGGCATTCCGGGTGAACCCTAACGTTCTTCCCGGAGTGTAACGTGACCTCCGAACTCAAATCAATCATTTTGGGCATTTTTCAAAGTTTTGGACCTTAAAATAAAAATGACGTGGCGACTCCCGTTTTGATGATTTTCAAAAAAATCTGGTGGCACATCATCACACAACCTCCTCCCTATCACCCCGTCCACATCAATCCCCCCCCCAATTTGTTCTCCTATCACCCTGAAATTACCCGGATTTCGCGCGAGGCGAAAGCGGTTGTCTTTCGCGGAGGGTTGGTGTCTGAGACCTCGCTTCATGGGAAGGAAAATGAGGAGTCGCCATGCGGTTTTTGTATTTTGAGCCCAAACGTTGAGAAACGGCTTTAGAAAATGGTGTCGTTTTTATTGGTAGCAAAAACTTAGGAAAAGGCTTTGAAAATGGGGGATCATTTTTATTGGTAGCAAAAACGAGTAAAAAGCTTTTTTAGTACCAGAGATTGTTAGGTTCGGAGGTCACGTTACGTTTCGGGTAGAGTATTACGATATCGCCCGAAACGCCTCGCATGACGAGTCTTTCTACCTTTCTAGAAAATGTGTGTGTGTGTGTGTGTTTTGAAATGGGGGCTTGAATGACAAGCTTAATCTTGGTTTGAATGTCAAACGTTGATTAGGTGACTTTGTTTGAAAAGACGAGCTTTTGAATGACAAACGTCGGTTTGAGTTGAAATGAGCGTTTGCGTGGCAAACGTCGATTTTGAGACGGAAATGAGCGTTTGCGTGGCAAACGTCGATTTTGAGTTGAAATGAGCGTTTGCGTGGCAAACGTCGATTTTGAGAAGGAAAAGAGCGTTTGCGTGGCAAACGTTGATTTTGAGACGGAAAAGAGCGTTTGTGTGGCAAACGTCGATTTTGAACCATGCGAGTCATTGTTAACGATTTTTACGAGAAAAATGCGTATTAAATGATTTTGAGTGTCAAATGGCGGCTTTTAGTTTGAAAGATGAGCGTTTGAATGACAAACGTCATTTTGCGCATTTTGAAAGAGAGTTCGAAGGACGAACTCCGGTTTTGAACCGGGCATTACATTGTTAACGATTTTTACGGGAAAAATGCGTATTAAATGATATGCGATCAACGAATCGGGTTGCGACTCGGACTTTGAAAAGTAAATACTATCACGATCCAAACGGGTCGGACTTGTAAATGACAGTATTTAAAGCAGTGTCAACGGAATCAAACGATCCGGAATCGTAAATGACGATCGACGAGGCCAATCGGCTCGGAATTGTAAATGACGATCAACGAGGCCAAACGGCTCGGAATTGTAAATGACGATCAACGAGGCCAAACGGCTCAGAATTGTAAATAACAGAAAGTAAACGGAACGGGGTCGGAACGCCGTTTTAACCCGTGATTACTTCTCTTACGGGAAGAGAAGAGGATCGAGGGGCTAAAACGTATCGGACCCCGTTAGACGGAGGCGTCTACATTTCAGTAACGTTGTTCGAAACGGTTATAGCGACTGACGCGTAAACCGAGACGAAACGAGAGATTTAGAGAGAGGGAGTTATACCTATGGCTAGGGTCGACTCCTTTGGCTCGAAAGGTGTGTACGGGACACGGAAAGTAGTTTGAAAGGTTGTTTCGAAGTGGTAAGGGGCGTATTTGATCGAAATACGAGGGTTTCACGTGAATCGAGACAGAACGGGAGCTCGGAAGGGGTGTAAACCAGTTTGGGCCGTGGGGTATGTGAATTTTTGGAGTATATTCTTCCTCCTTTTGGCTTTGACAGCCATTTCTATTTATAGGTGAAAAATGCAGTAGGAGTCCGGACGGACTTGGCCTGAATCCAGGGGTTTTTGTGGTATTTTGAGAATTTGAAGGACTTGCTGGCAATTTATGAAAATGTGCACAGGGAGTCCGGCCGGACTTGGCTTGCAAATCAGGGGTATTTTGGTCTTTTGGCCTTGATTTGTGATTGAAGAGTGACTAGAGGGAGGTGGCATGGCTGCCACGTGCCCTATGAGTCACCAGCCATGTGGGAGTTCGTTCCCCGGTCCCTGTTTTGTTCGTTTTTTAAAATAACAGTCCGGAAAATGTCCGAAATGCCCCCGGAAAGTGCCGAAAAGTATGTTTTTCCGGGAAAGACGTACTTTTACGTGTGATGACACGTGTTAAGTACGATTCGACATCAGGATGCACGGGGCAGTCCCGGGACGTCTCGTTGGCACGGCAACGGGGAGTTTAACGAGTTCCGGTTAACCTGGAGCGGGCCAGTTAACGGATTTCGGTTAACTTTCTGACGGATTTTGACGATCCGGATTTGGGTACTTACAGTTAGCCCCTCAGCGACGTCACTTCTGAAGCAGGTGGGGTCGTTGAAAAAGATAAGGATCCAAATCGAGATGCCTTACTTTGAAAGAGACCTGGGCGGTCAGCTGGCTGGACCCTTAGCGAAAAGGATTCCTACGTATCCCGAGCGGGAATCAAGCCGATCGTAGTTCGAAAGGGGGCAAGGGCCGCGCATGGGGACCTTGACCTGAGCGAGACATGTTAGGAGGCGTCTAAACCTGAATGAGACCATTCGCGAGGTACCTGTACCTGAATGGAGACTATTGGGAGGCGTCTGAACCTGGGACTTCTGAAACCTTCGAGGGCGTGTGGCGCCTCAAACCGGAGTTGCTGAACCATACGAGGGCGTGTGGCGCCTCAAACCGGAGTTGCTGAATCATACGAGGGCGTGTGGCGCCTCAAACCGGAGTTGCGATGCTGACGAGGGCGTGTGGCGCCTCAAACCGGAGTTGCGAGGATACATTTATCCTGTGACGAAGGCATTCGTGCCTTGGGAGCTGGGCTTATTGCTGTTGCCAGGTTTATCCTGCTGGGGATGAGGTAACAATGAGGGGAACGGTTGTGTTAAACTGGCGTTATTAACAACACGGCGGGATCGACATTTCTTCTTTAGAATCCTGCTGGGGATGAGCATTCGGGCTTACCTTGATGGCCGAAGAGGGATTGTTGTGCGGGCTTATTGCAGCTGCCGCTGAGGTGGAACGATCGGGCTTACGACTGGCGGCCGAGGAGATGAATGTTCACTTGCTGAAGTGAAAAAGATATTCGGGCTTACGAGGATGGCCGAAGAGGGATTGTTGCAAGGCGTTCGTGCCTTGGGGTTCGGGCTTATTGCTGCTGCCGGGAAGACGAACAGCGGAGGTCTCGATAGGAGAGTGGAGGTCGGACCGCGAAGGTCGGGATTGACTGTTTGAGATCGGACCGTGAAAGGTCGCGATTGAGGATTTGAGATCGGACCGTGAAAGGTCGCGATTGAGGATTGGAGATCGGACCGTGAAAGGTCGCGATTAAGGATTGAAATCGGACCGTGAAAGGTCGCGATTGAGGATTGAAATCGGACCGTGAAAGGTCACGATTGAGGATTGGGATCGAATCGTGAAAGGTCACGATTAAGGATTGAAATCGGACCGTGAAAGGTCGCGATTGAGGATTGGGATCGGACCGTGAAAGGTCGCGATTGAGGATTGGGATCGGACCGTGAAAGGTCGCGATTAAGAATTGAGATCGGACCGTGAAAGGTCGCGATTAAGGGTTGGAATCGGACCGTGAAAGGTCGCGATTGAGGATTGAAATCGGACCGTGAAAGGTCGCGATTAAGGATTGGAATAGGACCGTGAAAGGTCGCGATACAGGGCTGATCCCCATGCTTCGGTGAGCACCTTTTTGATTTTCTGCATTTGATAGTAGTATTCTGCAAATGTTGCATCTGTACTTTCTACTCGTCTTCTGATGACTTTCCTGGTTCGCAGGTGTCTGGCCGTACGTACAACGACGCCATGAGGCTGGTGGACGGGTGGTCCGCCTACGCTAGGAGACTCGTGGAGTTCATGCGGTGCAGTTCCCGGAGGAGCGTGGATGTCCGTGAGCGAGGGCCGTCTAGGCCGAGAGGTTCGCCTGCTCCCACAGCTGGTGGGGAGGACTTTGCACAGGGGTTCGGCCGGCCGCGGCGTAACGGCCGGATTTGGAGCTCCTTCTTCGCGCACTCGGGCGCGAGAGGGGAGAGTCTTCGAGTTCGCATACCCCGAGGAGGCCTTTCGCCTATTCCCTACCGGGAGGAATTTGGCGAGTTCCCTGTTTGCGACGGATCCTAAGAATGCGGAGCACAAGGCCGAGTGCTCGGATGACGAGCAGGACTCGGAGTAGTCCTGTTTTACTGCTTTCTTTCTCTCTTTTTTTTGTATCGTCCGGAACGATTTGATTGGAACTGTATTCGAAAAAGGCGCCCGTGGGGCGGAACCTGTACTTCGCATATTTATTCTGTGATCACCTTCTGTTATTTTTGGCAAATAAGGAAGTAGGTTAATCAAAAATAAATAAAATGAGAAATGCACTAAAAATTGACCGGGTCAAAAATTAAGCATGTATGCACTGATTATTAATTATTTGCACTGTTGCACGAGCCCGGGGCGGAAGGGATATTGATATTGGTTGAATGAAACCAAGGGCAGCACACAGGTTTCATAAGGATGAACAGGGAGTTGTTTGGAAATGTTTCCAATTTAGGGGCAGCTGGCTGCAGAGTTGACCAAGTCAACTGCAGAGGGAGTCCGGCCGGACTAGAAGTGAATTTACGTATTCTTTAAATTGCGCTTCACCTTTGCAATTGGTTAAGAAACCGCGCATAGTTTTTGATCATTCCGCCGAATTCTCTCAAACTTCCAAGGTTCCCTTCATTTTTCATGGCTCCCTTTCCCAAGTTATCGTCTCGGATGCAAGAGCGATATTTGGACAACTTTCGCCGTGGGTACGGAACCACACGAGGCGTAACAAAGGGTTTTTGAAGGTCAGTTACGGGATTAAATCTGTTTGGGCTTTCAAGGAGCTCATGCCATATTGGGATCTTTTGAGAGCCGCGTCTCTGCTCGGGACGTACGGAGGAATATGTACAGCCTTTTCGTACAACGAAGTCACTCCTACGTTTGAAGATTTCCGCCATTCTCGGGAGGACTCGAGACGGAACAGCCTAGTTCTTCCGTATGCCGGTGGCATGGCCACCGTTGAGAAGCTAGTGTCTTTGTTTGGTATCTCTACTGAAGAAGCATACGGATGCCGATACACGATACCGATTATGTTGACATTTCGGGACCGCCCGAAAGATTTGCCTGAGCCGAGGGGAGCATCTTTTCGTGGGACGCGTTTGCTCAGGCGTGATTGCTACTCTGTTCACATTCACGTCTTCGGGTGTGTGCCATCACAAAGGTACCGGACTCGGTGAGGCAAAGGTCGGAATGGGGGAGACATCATGCCGCCGGTCTTGGGCGAGACGTTCCCGGGCATAGGTCGGATGGCGACCGGTAGCCGATACATGTGGGGAGGGAGTCCCACTATGCTTACCATGTGGTTGAGGGAGAGGCCGCAGATGATGCCCGAGGTGCCAATGTCTTGTGACGCTGGGTCTTTCTCTCGACGTCCTTCCGGTGATAGGGGGCGATCAGCCGAGCCGGAGCTCGGATGGCAGATTTTGCACGCATCACTTGTGATGGTGGGTTCCCCATTGGAAGTTACAGACTTGTAGGACCACTCAGAGGGTCTCGTTGGTTGTCGAGTGTCTGGGCCGTCTCGCACGTCTTTCTATATTCCATCTTTGGTTCTCGCGACAAGACGGGCCGGAGCAAAGTGCCACCGATCGATCTCGAGTTATGCCGCTACCTTTGAGGTGGGATCTCTGCGGATGGAAGATCCTTCGACGTTATTGCCGATCACCCGTGGTGGCAATACACGTCCTTTCGTGCCAGGTTCTCTTTCACCTGGGAGAGAGGGCGCTGTTCGTCGACGCAAAGATTCGAACCGGTACGAAGAGTGTATAGGGAGACACGTATGGCTATCTTGTGGAGATGGAGTGAGCCGTTGGGTGCCGATCACCCGGACAGCTCGACCTTGAGGAGGGCCGAAGCAAGGGCTAACCCCGGAATCGTATCGCGATGCCATGGCCGATTATGAGACAAGTGCCGATCGGGAGGCCAATCAAAGCACCGCGATGATGGCTCGAAGCGAGGCGGCTCGAGACAGAGCTAGAGAAAGGGTCGCGCTGATGCCACAAGCTTGACGGAGGCGTCGGGAAGAGTCCCCGAGCCAGTGTAGAAGGCCTACCGAATTTTCCTCGCGAAGGTGAAGAACACCGTCCGGGGAAAAGGGAAGGGGAAGAAGGATGAAGGACCAAGTACGGGAAACTAGGTTGACCTTGCCGTCCGTAGTATCCACCCATTGTCATTGCGTACACATTAATTGATTAATGTTTTATTGTAGTTTTGCCAGCGTGTAGCGAGTCAAGAGTTGACCGTGCTTGAACTCATCAAAGATTGTTTTAACCGTTATGAATTTGTAGGTTAAATGAAAAGAGTTTTTCGAAACACAAGCAATTGATGCTTATTGTATTTTTTTGTTTTTTAGACCGAACCAATGATGGCTGCCTACGTTCCCCTTTTACAATTGGACTAAGGGGCTCAGTCACCGTAGTTCGACACTTTTAGGTGAATTTGAGAAAACAAAGACAAAAGAAGTGCGACTGTTTTTACCTGGATCATTAGCAGGAATGTATCCAGTTGGGTATTACTCTTTTAGCACTTTTCATTTACTGAGGGGCCGGTGTATGGGGAAGGTGAGTTGACTCGTGCTCTTCCTCAAACGAAGTATCTGCGAAGCTTGCTTCCGTTCACGGGGTTAACGAAAGGGTTTCCGTCCAAATCTGCTAGCTTCATGGCTCCTCCGGAGAAGATTCTTTGTACCACGAATGGTCCTATCCAGGTAGGCTCCCACTTTCCGAGGGGATTGGTCTGCGTAGGAGGCTTTTCCTTTAGCACCAAGTCGCCTTCTCTGATGTCTCGTATCTTGACTTTCTTATCAAATGCTCGTGCCATTCTGCTTTGGTAGGCTCGAGTATGTTCCATGGCTTTCAATCTGCGCTCGTCGAGTAGAGCAAGTTCGTCGTGACGGCTCTGTAGCCATTCGACTTCATTGATCCCGTTTTCCAAGAGGACTCGTAGGGATGGAATTTCCAATTCCACGGGCAACATTGCTTCCATTCCGTAGGTAAGCGCGAACGGAGTCTCCCCTGTGGCGGTTCTGACTGATGCTCGATATCCCCAGAGGGCTAAATGTAGCTTTTCGGCGCTCACCGACCTCTCGGTGGTCATCTTTCCGATTATCATGGCGAGAGTTTTGTTGGCCGCCTCTACCGCACCATTGGTTTGTGGTCCGTAAGGAGAAGACTTGTGACGTGTGACTCGAATTCGGTCGCAGTTGGTCACAATCTCCTTCGAAGTGAGTCCCATTGTCGGATATGATCTCGTTGGGCACTCCGTATCGGCACATGATGTTCTCTGATGAACTCGGCCACCTTTCTTAGAATTCAGTACCTTGTACGATCTGGCTTCTACCCATTTGGTGAAGTAGTCGAATGCTACTAAAATGAACTCGTGACCATTGCTCCCTGGAGGAGTGATCTTGCCGATGACGTCGATTCCCCATGTGGCGAAAGGCCATGGCGTAGTCATGCAATAGAGCTCATGTGGAGGAATGTGATTGAGGTTGGAGAACCGTTGACATTTGTCGCAGCTCTTCTGACGAACCGGATGCGCCTGTTTCCATTGATATCCAATAGTATCCCATACGGAGGATGGTCTCGTGTCAATGCTCGGGCATTCATGTGCGGACCGCAGTTCCGTTGTGAACTTCATTCATTAGCTCGCCGGCTTTTTCTTTGTTTACACACCGAAGGAGCGGCCTCGTGGCGCTTCTTGTACAACATACCCCCTGCACGACGAAATGGGATGCCAGCGTTTTAATGCCATCATGTTTTTGGCTTTGATCCCTTCTTTGTATTTTCCATCTTCATTTGTGAAGGAAGCTTCTCCGCTTTGGAGGTACCGGTAAATTTGATTGTACTGTGGTTCGTCGATCGTTTCTTTTTCTTTTTCGATCTCACAAAGAATAGGCGGGTGTTTCCCGTCCGCCTATTCTCGAGGGGTTTTACCGCTTTCCCATCGGGAATTTCGACAAGAGAGGCGAGGGTTGCTGTATGCGTCGCGGCGGTTCCTGTCTCTTGGCAAATAATGAAAGGAGATGTCCTTGAACCGAGCAATGAACTCCTCCATGTACGCATGGTACTTCAAGGCCGAATCTACCGTCTTCCATTTGTTGGACACTTGATTGATGATCAATGCCGAGTCTCCATATACATCCAGCTCCGAGATGTTGCGCTCGAGGGCGGCTTCCGCACTCGCCGCACAAGCTTCGTATTCTCGCCGCATTGTTGGTTGCTTCTAAATTCAAATTGATGGCTATGGGAGTATGCTCGCCCTGGGATCGACAAGGAGCATTCCAATACCATTCCCCTTCTTGTTGGCCGCCCCATCGAAGAAGAGTTGCCGGCCATTTGCGCCGTCGAGTGAAAAGATTCCGTCGTCCGAAATTGCGGATCGTGACCCTTAGGTTCACCGCTCGGGAAGTCGGCCACCGGTCTACCATGACTCTACCCTTTGTTGATTTTCTAACCATGTACTTGATGTTGAACTCACCAGAAGAATGACCACTTGGCTAGCCGTATCGACAGTGGATGGCTTGTCAAAGAGATATCTGACGGGTCCACTTTGGAGACCAGAGTACCGAATGCGACCGCATGTAGTGTTTCGCTTTCCCGACTACCCATACCAAGGCGGTACAAGTTTTCTCCGATGCCGAGTAGCCGAGTTCACTTCCTTGAAGCTTCCGCTTACGAAGTAGATTTCATGCTCAACCTTGGAATTTTTCTCGTTCTTGTGCCAAAGATTGCTCCGATTGACGTGTCTCATATCGTCGATACATGGAGTAGTGGCTTGTCTTCATGTGGCGGGCACATAATTGGGGGATTCACCAAGTAGGTCTTGATCTTCTCAAAAGCCGTTTGGCACTCTGAGTCCCATTTGATGCTCGGCATTCTTTTTCATCGCTTAAACATGGGCTCGCAGAGAGATGTCAACCGGTTGATGAAGCGATCGATGTATCAAGTCTTCCCATGAAGCTCTTCATTTCTTTCAGGTTTGAGGCGGCTTCATGTCGATGATGGCCTTGATTTTCTTGGGATCGGCTTCGATACCTCTTTCTCGTAACCATGTACCCCAAGACCTTGCCGCGCTTGACGCCGAAGGTGCACTTTGCCGGGTTCAACCTCATGGAGTGTTTTCGAGTCTCGTTGAAGAACTTTCTCGATCCGTCAAATGCCGCATGTCCGATCCCCGGAGTGGATGATCATGTCATCGACATACACTTCGATTTCCTTGTGAATCATGTCATGGAAGAGGGTCGCTGCAGCCCGCCGGTAAGTAGCCCCAGCCGTTTCTTCGACCGAACGGCATGACCGTGTAATGCATGTCCCCCATGGAGTGGTGAAGGCGCCTTGGCTTGATCCTCCTCGGACATCTTGATCCGTCAGTATCCAGCGAACCCGTCTACGAAGGACTTTACTTCGAAATTTGCCGTGGTGTCGACCAAAGATGTCGATGTTAGGCAGCTGGGAAATCATCTTTAGGGTCGGCCTTGTTGAGATCCCGGAAATCCACACAAAGATCCGACCTTTCCATTGGCCTTGGTGACCGTCACGATGTTGGAGAGCCAAGTCGGGTACTCAATCACTCGATGAAACCAACTCGGAGCATTTTCTCAATCTCTTCTTTTACTTGCAAGGACCACTCGGCTTGATCTTGCGCAGCCTTCGCTTTGATGTGCTTGGATTCGGGATCCAGGGGAATTCTCGTGCTCCACGATTGAGAGATCGAGTCCCGGCATGTCCCGATATGACCAGCGAACACGTCAACATACTCCCTGAGGAGGCTTATCGTGGCTTCTTTTCGCATCGGCGAAGAAACCGCCCACTTGTGTCTCTTTAGGCTCTTGCACCGACCCCAGTTCACTTTGGTCATAACCTCTTCGGCAGCTTGGGCTCTTGTCCTCTTGGTCAACTACACGCTCGAGAACTTCCTTAATATATTGTTCGTTTAATGTGTCCGCTTCTTTATCAATTGAGTTATTAACGTCTTTTAAGTTGTTTGTTAACTTATCGCTTGTTAAAGTGGCAATGAGAGGATACTCCGAAAGGTCGACTTTTCATTAAACAAGAAAGGGAATACATGATTGGCTACATTATCATAGTCCTCCTGCGTAAGGCCGCTGGATGACTCGCAGGACCGGACTCGACAAGGACCGACTCGCAGGGTTTGAGACCGGGTTTAGGGAGATGTGGGTGCGGGCCCACTTGTCTTCCACCCCGCCCGGCTTGCCCTCGTCCGGTGAAAGTTACCCAATTCTTCAAATGGCATTGGCTGGATGCTTGATGAGGGTTCTGGGATCGAGAGGCTTGGCTTCGCTGTCCCAATCATGGCGATCATGCCGTTGTCTGAGCCCAAGTCGATCAAGTTTGGCACCTCCATGACTTCTTCAAAAGACTCGTAGAGCCGGTCCACCGAGAGCGTCTTCTATGAATTCCCGGTTCCTTCGCTTTGGAGTTACCTGTCTCGAACGTGGCCTCGGTGGGCCGATCCGAACAATCTGTTTCCCATGGAGAGTACTGAGTTGCTCCTCCAAGTCCGGGATTCCCTTGAATGTGTACTCGTGGCCGGACGGTGGTGGCGCTGGTCCAGTAGAGCCGTGATGTCGAGGAACGCTCCTTATCGGATTAGCTTTGAGTCCTCTCAAACGCTGAGGTCCCGTGCTAGCCGTTCCATTCTTCCCGTAGTCTTGGTGCCGACTATCCCGCTTCTTTCTCATCTTCATCGGCCCACCGTCGGTCCCCTCGCCCGCTGCCGGGTTCCGCCTGGTCCCCTCAGCTTCGCTGTCGGTTCCCTCGTCGGTCCCCTCGCCCGCCTGCCTTGCTCTGGTCCCTCGCCTCGCCTGGTTCCCTTGGTGAAATAATGAGCGAGGTTAAAGCCGTAAGGTCGGAGATTGGGTGTGCCGTCGGAGGTTCCCCTTTGTGGGCCGCCGCTGGTGCGGGCGAGCCTTTGTTCTCCCTTATGTCGCCCGGTGTTGGCACGTAGCCAAGCCCCCGGACCGTGGTGTGGTCCTCGACTTCAATAACTTGGTGTTGGCCTTGTAGCCTTTTGCCGAGCCCCGCCCCGGGATGAAGTTCATGAGTTTCATCATTCTCATGGCAGAGGAATCGATCGTGAGACAAAGGGAAGGTCCACATTGCATATTTGGATCTTGGAG
This sequence comes from Adenophora triphylla var. japonica, assembly GCA_022495995.1. Taxonomy (NCBI): domain Eukaryota; kingdom Viridiplantae; phylum Streptophyta; class Magnoliopsida; order Asterales; family Campanulaceae; genus Adenophora; species Adenophora triphylla. The sequence continues at coordinate 72,228 of JAFEMH010000021.1, forward strand.
GTCTCCGCAGTGAATCCAGCTTAATGCCATGTCGTCATTATGCTTGATTTCTAATACCGGAATGTCGTTGGTGCCGGGTCCCCTGTGGTGACGCCTGTCGCCGTAGATCGTGGTTAGCTCGTTGCCTTGCATGAACTTGAGGCACCGGTGAAGGGTGGACGCCACGCCATTGATTTGATGCACCTGTGGACGCCTGTGATGGCTGTGAAAGTGATTGGAATGTCCAACACTTGGAATTCGGTGGTGATCACCCGCTTGCCGAACCGTATGTTAAGAGTAGCAACCCCGAGAACCGTACGGGAAGTAGAGTCATAGGCCTCGACAAAGGTGGATCAAGGCTTTAGATCTCGCGGGCTTGATGTCAAGGTGTCCATCATCTTGGCGGGCAAGACATTCATTCCTAACCTCCGTCTACCAACACGCGGAAGGCGACGCTCGTCCACTGGGATCATGATGTAGAGCGGCTCATTGTGATCGCCCCAAATTTTGGAAGGTCCAAATCGCGAAGGTGATTATGTTGCCATAGTGGATGTTGCCGATCATCTCGAATGACTTCCTCTCGGGTCAAGGCCCACGGGGACCATGGTACGGGCCAGCTTTCCTCTAGCTTGAGCTTGTGAGGATATGAAGATGTGAGCAGAGACCAAAGGGAAATGTTCGCCCGAGTCTCGCTTGAGCCGAGTGAGGATCGGGTCCTCTTTCAAGGAATTTGCGTCTTCGGGCCGGCCGGATTGCAATTCCTGCTCCGTCGGCTTTTTGGTGGCCTTAGATGGTAATGCATGGATTTGACCCGATCGGGTTAGGACGCCGACATCGTTTGGTCCCTTCTAAACAGCCGCTCCGAGTTGAGCCATAGTTAGAGGAGGATTCCTCGTAGCATAGGGCCATATGTCTTCCCTCAACTCATTGATCGTGGATGAATTCCCTGAGCTTCGGCAGCCTTGACGGATTCTCGTCCCAGATACCGGCTTAGGTGCCTCTCGCGGGGAGGTAGTTTACTGACCGCAGCTGCTCGAACGTCGCTGCGCAATGCTGGTTGTCTGAACTGAACTGTGCGTTGCTAACCCTCCGAGGGAGGTTGGAGAGTTCTCGGCTCAAGCGAACGGTTTCCTTGATCTCTTCACGGTATATCGCGTTCCTTTCCTTCTTGATGAGCATACTCAGGGCATTCTGGAGTTGGGTCTGGCGATACTCGTGGTTTGCTAGTTTTCCTCCGCTCCGGGGCCCGTATCAACCTTCTTGCAGCGAGCTCGCGTCGAGAGTTAGTGCCGCGTTTCTTCCCATGTGAGAATAGCCGCGCTTCTTTGAATCAAGCGTGCGATAGTCTAGGTAAACCTCCATCGGGGAGAGTTTTCTCCTCGCTTTATCTCGAGTGGCGGGTATGTCGAAGGCGAGTATACGGCTTCCCGAACATCTCGCCCATGTGACCGGTTGCCGTCCCGCTTGATCGTTTCGTAAACGAATGCCGTAGACTGTGGAATCTCCCTGAGTAGTTGCTCGAGACGAATTTCCATCTTCCTCTTGTTTTTAAATAGACCTTCCTCCCTGAGTTGGCCTTTCAATTTGAGTGCGGAAATGATCCGTTCCCATCCTCCCAGGACCCTTGGGAGTCCGGTTTTGTTGACTTCATGCCCGGCTTGGAAGAGAATGGTTTCATCGTCTTCGTCATCGCTTTCACGTAGAACTTGCTTTCCCCGAGAAGGTAAGCGCTGGGATTCGTTCTGCTGTGTCGTTCCATCTCCTAGGTCATCGGGACCGTTGACCACCCTTGCCTGGCAGAGGGGGTTGGATGAGAACAGACGGTAGTCCGGGAAGTTGCCGTGAGCAAAACCCTTGAGGTCGAACTGGTCTAGAGTGGCCTCTAGCTTTCTCGTCCGAAGCCGCCCGTGACACTTTAAGGGCTCGGTCCCCGTCGGCCTTTCGAGCTTGGTCTTCGTCCCAAAGACGACTTTCTTGAGCGGCTAGTTCCATGAGGGCTTTCCTTCCGAGAGCTAAGCAAGCCTCCGTAGGTGCGCACCATCTCGACTAGTGTCCGTAACCGTGATTACATTCAAATCGCCGAATGGCGGGAACACTTGGATTACGTTGACGAAGGAAGTCGGATCGGGACATTCCATGCGGCCTTCCTTGATCTCGATTACCAAGAAATTTGCCCATATCTGCTGATTGACCCCACGGGGGGTGTTGAATTGCAATGTTGACAGCCTCGTGATCTCGCTCGATCGCCAAGTCTATCGCAGCTAGCAAGGGGCCGATCGTCAAGATGTTCGAATCCGGGGGCCGTGGCAGTGGAGCAGACCGAACCGGAGCATGTTGATGCCGAGGTGGTCATTTCCTATGTCGGAAGCCGACTCGCCTTGCGGGGAAGACTTTCACGTATGTTTTTGGGGTGGCCGCGGAAGCGTTCCCGAGGTTGATCTCGACTGCAGAGCAGGGTGAGGAGCTTGGTCTCCTTCGTCATTGCCCTCGGCCTCGACGGCGCTTGAGGGTATAAGCTTGACCGACGGCACGGGCCGGTTGCCACCGGGCCGGTACTCGAAGCAATGATGAGCTCGAGCTCGCTTGGCCAAAGCCTCGTTTACCATGAGCAGCAAATATCGAGGGTGACTTTGGTATTGCAGACCCGACGACAAGGATCGGATCCTTGGTAACATCGGGATATCTCGGAATAGATGATGTTGACGAAATCATCGTCGCCCACTTGGTCGAGGGATTCTTCGTCGTGTGAACCGGGGCTTGCTTCCAATTGTCGGATAGCCGCCCATGGACGTTGAGCTTGACAATTTCCATGGTATTGGAACCTTGGTCGTAGGTGACCCGATCGGAAGGAGTTCCGTCCTCAAACCGAGCATGTGAATGCAGAGGTCCGCTCGCGGTCCCCGCTGTGTCCTCGACTCCGGAGAGTCCCGATTCGTCATCATCTCGACGGTTCAATCCAAACGTAGGGACGTATTGCGTCCGGTTGCGTTGCCGGAGCAAACTAGGAAAACATCATGCTCTTCGTTGGAGAAGAGGGGTGCAGCGGGTAGTTCCTCGTGGAGGACATCCCATACGACTTCCATGCATTCATCACGAGAATGGCGGTGCTTGTTGACCTTTATCACGAAGATCTCTTCGCCTGGCGGGGCCAGAGAATGGGTTTGGAGAATGCCGACGAATCTCCGATTGAGATCGGGTTTATGTGCCCGCATCATGGCGATATTCGCCGTTTCCTTCCAACCCGCCTCCAAATGTTGGAAACGACAGCTGAACTTGATGTATAGATCGCCTGTGGTCCGCCCGCTCGAGTACGTTTACATAGTTAGCATCTTCTGACTCGAGGGATTCTCGATGAGATTTGCCCCGATGGTCCCTTGGTTGATTCGAAGGAGGTAACCCCGTGCTCGAGTACGGACACGCTCACTATTGTCTCGGCTTCGTTCCCTATGAGGAAATTGTCCCCTCGGATGACTTCGAGATCTCCCTGCCGGTTAATGAACTTAACACAATGATGGAGAGTGGAAGCTATGGCTTTCATGTGATGTAGCCAAGGGCGTCCCAAAAGAGCTGTGAACTCGGATGGAATGTCCATCACATGGAATTTTGCTGGCACCATTTGGGTTTCGAACCAGAGTTCCAGAGTCACCGTCCCCAGGATGGGACGAGACGAGCTGTCGTAGGCCTTGATAGTCCGAGCTGACGGAATCAAATGGCTTTCATTGATACGGAGGGCTCGCATCATGCTGAGAGGGAGAACATTAACGGCTGACCCGTTGTCTACCAATACTCCGGGGAGTGATATGGTGTTGAGCTTGAGAGTGATGTACAGAGCTTCGTTGTGCCCTGAGGCATCTCTCGGTAGGTCTTCGCTGCGTAACGTGATCATACCGCCATACGTACGGGAGTCGTAGATCTCGTCTCTATCCGTAGAAGGAGGGTCATCCACCCATCCGTTTCCTCGTCTTCCTCTTGCGAGGTAAAGCCTTTGCCGGAACCTCGGGATTGTGTTGAGGTTGCTTGTGGCGGTTGCCGCCTTGGTTAGCACGTTGATCGAGTGGAGTGCCAAGCCGACTTTGATCTTCCTTTACCGGTCCGAGCTCTAAGCCGGACAAATTGAATCTTGCCCGATCCCGCGGGGGTTAGGCTTCGACCGGGCAAGATTACCAAGATCTCGAGGTATTCCGGTGTCCCGGGTCCGACCTCGGTTTCAGCAGACTTTTCGGCTTTCCCACCCCCGTTTGCTCTAAAGCCGCATGGCCTGGAGGCAAGGAGGACCGGGCCGGGAGTACAAGACGTAGTAGTCGAACCTCCCTAAGGTTCTCCGAGTGTACCTACACCGGTGTCCCCAGCCTTCGTATCTTTCTCTCGCCGCCGTTGAGAGGATTTCTTCTTTTGTTTTCTGAGGATTGCTCCGGACCGCTTTCTGGACTCGTACTCTGCAAAGTGAGTAGTCGCAAACATCGTAGCCGATGTGGACATTAGAGGAGGATCCACTGAAAGAGGGGAAGAAACTGGTTCTCGCGGCAATCTTCTTGGGCACCCACTCAATGGAATTCACGTCGTTATTGTTCGGAAAAGGGTTTCCGATCGTATTGGGCCCACAGGGCGCTCCAACTTGCCTTCTTCTATCAAGTTCGATTTCGTATCGTAACCCCAAACAGCTTGTCGCTGGTATGGCCGTGATATCGATGGAAGGCGCAAGATTTGTTCTTGTCCGCATTGGCTACGGGATTCTGGGTTTGTAATTGGCAACGGGTTTAAGGAGACCCTCCTTGATTAACCCTTCCAAAGATCTTGCTCAGTGGCATGTCCAACTTGTCGAAGTGTACGGCAGCCGCTTCGAGTAGAATTGTTGCTTTGCGGGACCGGGTTTATGTTACCCGACCGTTGTCCCCGATGGATGTAGTTGATAGACGTATCTTTCCCTTTCGCCGAGGGCCGGTGCGGGATTGAATGCAACCGCCGAGCCAGATTCGTATGGCCGTGCAAGAGCCAACTTTTCCTTGAGATCCTTCTCGAACCGTGAGCCGGCGTTGACCATGGCCCGGAGATCCGGGAAGAAATGATGATCGATGAGAGTTCTCGATGGACGGTCTTAAGCAGACTTCAAGATCCGCATCTGCTCATCTTTGGAGAGTGGCTCCATGATCTCGGAGAGTTTCTAGCTCCACCTCTTGTAGAATTCCCCAACACTTTCATCCGCTTTCGCTCGCCGGGTGATTAAGTCCTCGCGACTGCTTCCCACTCTAAGTTGGATCTCGTACTGCTCCAGAAGATGTTACTAATCCGATCCTGTGTGTGGCGATCCGCAGCTTGACCCTCGAAACCATCGTAACGTTGAACTTTTGAGCGTATGCCGGAAGTGGTCGGCCATTTGCCGGAGGGTTGCTCATTTTGCCCTCATGCCGAGAACGTAGGTATCGACGTGCGTTTGAGGACATTCGGTTCCGTCGAATCGGTCCATCTCCCGGCATTCGAACTCGGGCAGTGGAGAGGCGTGACCATTCCCTGATCCGTGGATTTGAGCGTTTCCTCGCTTTGAGCCGCTCATGGTGGCTTTCAGTGTCTTTCATTTGCTCGACCATCCAGCTAAGGTTGGGTCCAAAGGTGGACTGTGAGGCTCGGCGCCGGTGCTACCACGTGAGCGGTAGTGATTGGAGGTGGAAGGCTTGATATATGAGAATATACGGGAGCCTTTTCTCGAATCAGATCGGGGTTTGTCCCCGGTGTTTAGGGATTCGTGTATAGGCAACGGGACGAACCCGGGAGGGTATTGAGGAATATTGGCATCCTCGAGATGGTCCAAGCGGTGCGCCGGTGATATTGAGTGATAGGAGTAGCACCGGGCCGGCCAAATGACAGGGTTGCCTCGAGAGGTGGCAACATGGAGCCTAGGCCTACTGCTTTCCTTGATTCGAAGGCATCCCGTATGTTGGCGGGGAGGAACCCGGTTGAAGGTTTGGTGAACTGGTTTCGGGAATCGTCATCCTCGACTGTGACAAAAGTACCGTCTCGACCGGGGGATAGCCGCTATACCTCATTCATTCGTAAGCCGTACCACGAAATTCTCGCCGATCTTCTTTCGCCTCTTGTGAACCTCACAAGCCCGGATGGCTTCTTCCAATGTCATATCTGTTGCCGGTGGCGGGGTCCTTCCCCGTCATGATTTCTCGGTGAACTAGACATGTCGGAAATTCCGCCGAGGGAACCGAGGGAACCGAAGAACCGTCTCGACGCCGCCGTAATCGGTGATCCCGGCAAGGCGCCGACCCGGAAATCAACCACTTTCTCGCTCGCCGCAGGGAACGAAAGGAAGGGTTTAGGCTTCGGAAAGGGTATTTGGCTCAAGGTTTCGGGCTTGTGCAATGTGCAGCTACCGATTAATTTTTACTTAAAGCGCGTTTTCTCGTAGTCCTAATCGGTTGGAAAAGAGCGGGTCTTCTTTTTCGCAACTAATCCTAGAGCTCTAATCGCCGGATCTCGTCACTACGCTTATAAGCCCCTCGTTTCCATTGTAGATCATCTTTCTCAGGACGGACTATCCCGAGTGAGGTCTGATAAGGCAAGCGAGTTCCACCGACAAAGGAAAAAGTGGACTTAAGGCTAGCTGATCACGCAAACTTTCAACGTGTGTGACGTACGGCCACGCCGAAGTCAACGTCCTTAAGTTAAGGCGGGGATCGTGCCAAAATTTGGGCATGACCCCTCCTGACTCGCTTGTGCGAGAGACCTTAGCTTTTGGCGTTGGCCAAGTTGTGGGCCGGCACAAGACATACGGCGAGGTTTGGTGACACGGCGTCACATTGAACCTTCGGGTATATTTTTCGGTAGAGCTCCGCGTCAAAGTCAAGGCTGAAAAGCTCAAGACTTCGGGTCGGGAACGACCTTCGGTCTCAAACTCTCGAGCTTGACTCGGAGCGGGGCCCAGCGTAAAAAACATACACTTAGGCTTTATGACACGAGCTAAGCCAAAAACCAACCGGGGTTTTGGACAAAGTGTGACACAAAGAGTGCATGGCTTACACGGGCTAGGATGGGATGTTTGGGACGACCCCGTGCGCCCGAAAGGTGTCTCGGCGCACCAATCGGGTGCAACCGATAAGGCCATCCCTGTTAGGGGTCAGAGTGCGGTGTTCCGAGGCAGCAAGTGCACGTGAAGTGCGGTGTTCCGAGGCAGCAAGTGCGCGTAGTGTGCGGTCACTAAAATTCTTTTTCTGAGTAAAACAGAGATTTTTCAGAATGTGTCTTAAAGAATTTATGATGCACAGTTCAAAAGACAGCGATGAAAATCAAGCATGAATGGGAATGCACAAACATGGTATGATTTTGAAAAGTTGACAATGTAATGTCTTTTGAAACAAAAACCGTTCGAGGTTTAAAGGAACTCACACACACGAAAACGAGTAAGGGTAAACGAAAATTTGACCCACGGAAGGCTTTTTAGAAAACAACGGTAGTTTTGAAAAAAGTATCTTGTCCCCAGTGGAGTCGCCAACTGAAATTACCCGGATTTCGCGCGAGGCAAAAGCGGTTGTCTTTCGCGGAGGGTTGGTGTCTGAGACCTCCCTTCATGGGAAGGAAAATGAGGAGTCACCACGCGATTTTTGTATTTTGAGCCCAAACGTTGAGAAACGGTTTTAGAAAATGGTGTCGTTTTTATTGGTAGCAAAAACTTAGGAAAAGGCTTTGAAAATGGGGGATCATTTTTATTGGTAGCAAAAACGAGTAAAAAGCTTTTTTAGTACCAGAGATTGTTAGGTTCGGAGGTCACGTTACGTTTCGGGTAGAGTATTACGAGATCGCCCGAAACGCCTCGCATGACGAGTCTTTCTACCTTTCTCGAAAACGTGTGTGTGTGTGTGTGTGTGTTTTGAAATGGGGGCTTGAATGACAAGCTTAATCTTGGTTTGAATGTCAAACGTTGATTAGGTGACTTTGTTTGAAAAGACGAGCGTTTGAATGACAAACGTCGGTTTGAGTTGAAATGAGCGTTTGCGTGGCAAACGTCGATTTTGAGACGGAAATGAGCGTTTGCGTGGCAAACGTCGATTTTGAGTTGAAATGAGCATTTGGGTGGCAAACGTCGATTTTGAGACGGAAAAGAGCGTTTGTGTGGCAAACGTCGATTTTGAACCGTGCGAGTCATTGTTAACGATTTTTACGGGAAAAATGCGTATTAAATGATTTTGAGTGTCAAATGGCGGCTTTTAGTTTGAAAGATGAGCGTTTGAATGACAAACGTCATTTTGCGCATTTTGAAAGAGAGTTCAAAGGACGAACTCCGGTTTTGAACCGGGCATTACATTGTTAACGATTTTTACGGAAAAAATGCGTATTAAATGATATGCGATCAACGAATCGGGTTGCGACTCGGACTTTGAAAAGTAAATACTATCACGATCCAAACGGGTCGGACTTGTAAATGACAGTATTTAAAGCAGTGTCAACGGAATCAAACGATCCGGAATCGTAAATGACGATCGACGAGGCCAATCGGCTCGAAATTGTAAATGACGATCAACGAGGCCAAATGGCTCGGAATTGTAAATAACAGAAAGTAAACGGAACGGGGTCGGAACGCCGTTTTAACCCGTGATTACTTCTCTTACGGGAAGAGAAGAGGATCGAGGGGCTAAAACGTATCGGACCCCGTTAGACGGAGGCGTCTACATTTCAGTAACGTTGTTCGAAACTGTTATAGCGACTGGCGCATAAACCGAGACGAAACGAGAGATTTAGAGAGAGGGAGTTATACCTATGGCTAGGGTCGACTCCTTTGGCTCGGAAGGTGTGTACGGGACACGGAAAGTAGTTTGAAAGGTTGTTTCGAAGTGGTAAGGGGCGTATTTGATCGAAATACGAGGGTTTCACGCGAATCGAGACAGAACGGGAGCTCGAAAAGGGTGTAAACCAGTTTGGGCCGTGGGGTATGTGAATTTTTGGAGTAAATTCTTCCTCCTTTTGGCTTTGACAGCCATTTCTATTTATAGGTGAAAAATGCAGTAGGAGTCCGGACGGACTTGGCCTGAATCCGGGGGGTTTTGTGGTATTTTGAGAATTTGAAGAACTTGCTGGCAATTTCAGAAAATGTGCACAGGGAGTCCGGCCTGACTTGGCTTGCAAATCAGGGGTATTTTGGTCTTTTGACCTTGATTTGTGATTGAAGAGTGACTAGAGGGAGGTGGCATGGCTGCCACGTGCCCTATGAGTCACCAGCCATGTGGGAGTTCGTTCCCCGGTCCCGGTTTTGTCCCTTTTTTAAAATAACAGTCCGGAAAATGTCCGAAATGCCCCCGAAAAGTGCCGAAAAGTGCGTTTTTCCGGGAAAGACGTACTTTTACGTGTGATGACACGTGTTAAGTACGATTCGACGTCGGAATGCACGGGGCAGTCCCGGGACGTCTCGTTGGCACGGCAACGGGGAGTTTAACGAGTTTCGATTAACCTGAAGCGGGCCAGTTAACGAATTTCGGTTAACTTTCTGACGGATTTTGACGATCCGGATTTGGGTACTTACACACCCCTTCCATATCTATCCCCCCCCCCCAAAAATTTTTCTTATCCCCCATCAAATAGTATCATTAATCCGACAATTCATATGTAGGATTTACTTCTTATGAAACAAATGTGGGAAAATGTATTTTATTGGGATTATTTTTCCTGTGATTTATAATGTTTTTAATATCTTTCAATATTTAAAATTAATATAATAACGCATTTTTAAGAATGAAAAAATATATATGTGTGTTATACTCCTATATTTAAATATTAGATTCAATTAGGAAAAATAATCATGTCAATCGGATATTTGTAATTCCAAATACACTTTAAAATGTCCCTTAAAATGTCATGTGCAAGTCACATAGCGTTCATTTCGTTAGAAATTTAACAAATCGTTACTTAGTTGAATTGCAAAGAAATGTAAATGTTAGTGTACCAATGGGCAAAATTGAACACTTCGCCGCAACATTGCAAATCTAAGCAAATGTTAGAAAGCAAATTGCAAATAACCCCTTGTTTAATCACTATAAAGAAGGGGCTTTTAAGGTGGTTTGAAATGTTAGAAAGAGAACTTTAATCATTTTCAATAGATGAAATGGTCATTTAGTTATCTCCATTTTGATGGGGATCACATACATGTAAGTTAGAAGATTTAAATAAAAATAGGTAAAAGCACTTGTGTCCAAGTGACATATTGAGCAGATTTAATTCTCTACGTCGTAGAGGTATTGGGTTTAATACCCTATACTAGCTAGAATTGATATTAGGTGGTTAGAAATTTCAAAAAAAAAATAAAAAAATACACAAGTGATATTGAGAGAAGGTATTTAATTATGAAGACTTTCAAAAAATTCCTTGTACCAAGGATAGCTTTTCTCAAGTCTTGAGAGTGCCCAAGAGTATTTAAGAGAGAGCCTTTTGTGTGTATTATTGGTGGAATATTGGACTTGGAAGTTCACTTATCAAAAGGTTGTTTGTTGTTGTCCAAGTGTATATTAACCTTTTCAAATGAGCTTGAGGGCTCCTTAAATGAGCTTGAGGGCTCCTTATATTGGTAAACTTATATTGGTAAAGAGGGTGGAAAATGACTTCAAAAATAGTTTGTTATGAATCAAGCTAGGAGTAAAGAACAAATGAGGAGTTACAAATTAAAAAGATAGAGATATTTGTAGGGAAATCAGCCGCCGTAAGTAAAACTCGCGCGAGTCTCATATGAGGGGTCAAGCTTGCGCCTTTCCACTGGCATGGCGGTGATTCACCCGAATTTGGGAGGGAAGGAAGACAGAAATGACACTAAAAGTTATCTCATTATCCAGTTTAGTTTAAAACTAACGAGATCAGTTAAAAACTTAACAAAAGTTAACGAAAATCTACAAAAAGTAGTAAAATGAAAGACCATGTATGTGATCGAGTGTGAAAAGTTTAAGGCGGGGTGTATACAGTTAGTCATTTGATGTACAAGTTAAACAATAAAAATGCATAACATATTTTTAGTCATTGATTTAAAAATATTATAGATTAATTATTGGAGAAACGCTACAAATTGAATAATGTAGAGTATATATTAGGGGGTTAAAATGCACTTTCATAACTTAGTTATTAACGGAAAAAAAAAAAAAACTGATGAAAGATATAAATTGGGATCAAAATCTCAATATAATTCTTTTACATAACATTTTTTTTTACAAGGTTAAGAATTCATATGAATAAATATTTGTAGTGTTTGTTGCAATTCTCTCTTTTTAAGAGTATAGAGTACATTATGATTATGTAGATGATCGCAAGATATTTGGACCAAAAATAAGTTTATAAATGTTGTTTCAAAATCCTCATCAGTTTGTCCTAAACTTTAACAGCATTTGACCAGGTCATAACAAAAACGCACGATAATATCCAAATATCGCGATAAATACGCGAGTTGTGAGTTCAGTAAGACGACCGTTGGAAGTATCTTTCTACTTTCCAAATATTTAATTGATTCTTTTCTACTCTTATTATCCCCTCAACAAACCCAAACATAATAAACCCAAGTCTTTTTACTCATTACCCACTCGCAGACAAGCGCGTGGCTGGCAGCCGCTTTAAAATTGAACATAAACAATAAGGTAAGGTATAGTACTATACTTCCTCCGTAGATACTTTATTTTTTTTTGCGCAGTTGAGTGAAAATTGTTCAAAATATCAAAAATTTTATATTATACTCCCTCCGTCTCAATAATTACTTCACCGTTTTAGATCTGACACGTAAATTAAGAGGAGAGAAAATGTTGTGAATATAATAATAAAATTGGAGAGAGAATGAGTTGAGAAAATAGTGAATTTGAAAAGTGTTGTGAGTGTAATAGTGAAATAGGAGAGAGAATGAGTGGAGGAAATAGTAAATATTCTTTGCCAAAAATGGAAAGGTGAAGCTTTAAATGGGACACCCAAAATGGCAAAAGGTGAAGTTATTAATGGGACGGAGGAAGTACTTTTCATTAATTTTCTCTACTATTTTATTTGGAAAATTGATCAGAAAGTTTCTTTTTAAACAAATCATTTTTCCTCAAGTTCCTCGTTAAATTAAAATGATCTGAAAGTTCTTATGCAGTGATATATAATATTGCATGCAATATTATTATATTCACTCATATGTGAATAAAATACTGCATCTATAATACAACATGGTGAAGGAACTTCTCGGACATTATGAAACTTTTTTAGAACTTCCCGATCACTCTCTCATTTTATTTTTATACTTTCAACACTAATCAATTTACTATTATTTTCATTCATTTTTTAATTATTTTATTTTTTATACTCTCAAACACCTTCTACCTCTAATTCTTTTCTAATTTTTCATAATTCTTGTGCCCACTATTTTAGTTTCTATTTATTCACGTGGGACGGATAGAATATACTCCCTCCGTCTTACCTCACTTAAGAAAACTTTTCATTTTGGGCGTCCAACTTCACTTAAGAATTCCTAAAATGGAAACCTTAAATCACTATTCTCTCCACTCATTCTCTCTCCTACATTATTTTAATACTCACAACACTATTATAATTTACTATTCTCTTCACTCATTCTCTCTCCTATTTTTAAATTACACTCACAACATTTACCTTTTCCTTAATCCCCGTGCCATTTCAAAAATTCCTAAGTGAGGTGGGACGGAGGGAGTATGCTAATTGAATATTTTATGACATGATAAATGTTTATAGTAATTAAAATGTTAAATACGATTAGTTTAATTTAATTACTTTCCTATTAAGAAATATTTGGCTATTCATTAATTTTATAAGCACCGTATATAACAATAATGATAAATAATGATAAGCACTACTCCCTCCGTCCCGCATAAAATCGCACTCTTTCATTTTGCACGATAATTAAAGAAAAGTGTAAGTGGTGTAAGTGTTGTGGGTATGAAAAGTGAAGTAGGAGAGAAAGTGGGGTATGAAATAGTAAGTTGATTGATGTTGTGAGTGTAAAAGTAAAGTAGAAGAGAATGAGTGAGAAAAATAGTAAAAATTATTTGTCATTTTAAAAAAGTGTATTATTTTTATGTGGGACGCTCAAAATGACAAGAGTGCTGATGAGCCCGGATCTACTGGACCGGGCCCGCGCTCGGTCTAGTCCAAGGAACCAGTGACGTGGCAGTTCCTAGACCGCTGTAGGGAAGACCGCGGTCAAATAGGCCCTTGTGGTCAAGACCGCGTCCCTCCTCGCATCGTCCCCATCGAGGACCATTGGGACCCTGCTCGCTGGATCCGTGCCCGCATGAGTCATGCCCGCATCAACCGTGCTCGCGTCATATATCTTTGACCGCGGGCACAACGTTGACCGCGGCACATGCCGCTTCCCGGCTAATGTCAAGCCTTACCGAGCAAGTTAGCTTACCGGCTCGACAGCCACTTGCCGGCCTCCCATCACGCATTCAATGCGGCTCACCCCGGCGCCTACTATTCCATTTAATGCACTAAGCTTCTACACGGCTCATGTCCCTTTCACCATGTCCCTGGATACCAATGTTCCCTCCCCGACAGGACCAATTAGTCATGACACGTGTAGCCGGTCAAATACCAAAGTGCCCCCTGTGGCCGATCTCATTGCTTACCTCAACAAGCACCATTGCATTGCCTATAAATAGAAGGCCTTTACCCTCGGGCAAGGTAAGTTCCATATACAATTGAGTAAGCTCTTTTACTCTCTAAACCTAAACACACACACACTCCAAAGGTATTCAAAGCCTTATTACTCAAGATTCTTACTCACACCCGAGGGCCCGAGTTGGAGTAACATCCAACTTTGACCTTAATCGGTGCTTGTTTGTGTTGTGATCTAGGTACATCAAACCACCAAATATATCCTAGCCGTATATCCCGAACCGCTTCGACCCCGAAAGCCGTGGCGTCATCGCTGGTTCCATTGCCGGAACCGACTTTCTTTCGTTGTCTCGTTAAAAATCTTTTGTTTTCAAGGCACCTCACGTGTCCTAAACAAATTCAAAGCCGAAAGGCTCTTCTTTTACGTCACTAAGTTTTTCCCGTTTAAAACTTTTGTTTTCGTACACACCTTGTAGTCTAAACAACCGACCGTCAAAAGACACTTCTTTTCGCTTATTTTCGTCTTTCCGAGACATGTCTCAAATTCTCGAAAATGCCGGTCATTTGACCCTAGAGGAGGAGAACCAAGCCGAACCCTCCACCATCAATAGGGAAAGGCAAACCAACTCGTTTTCAATGTAATGGGGGCCCATTCTCGCCCCAAAATTCCCCACCAACGCGTTCTACACCGGTTAACCGAGGAGGCCCGTGCTGAAATAGCCCAGGCCCTACTAAACAATAGCCCAAAAACTCCCCAAGCTCACATAAAAAACGCCACTCTAACCACCCCCCTTTCCCCAGAGCAAATCCTGAGAAGGAAGGAAATCCTGGCCTCCAAGTCCAAACTGGTCGCGGAGGCCATGGCCATCAACGACGCGGAGATGGAAATGTTCGAGATAGAGGCCAATGGAGGGCTACAGTTCCCTCAAGGGTCACTAAGGTTCTCCCAACGAGCTCCCGCTAACTCGCTTGCTAGTCAAGCTGTGGGGGCAAACCGGGTTGAACCAGCCCTTGAACGCGGACAGCCGGCCAGGCGAAGCGTGGTGCATGTAGAGGATAGCGAGGAAATGGGGGAAGAGGCACAGTCAAACCGCCGTGCGAGGTCCAAAGCCGCACCCTCGCTCCGCCAAGGAGAAGGCCGTGGCTCCACGAGCTAAAAAGCGTAAGGTGGATGATCGTAGCCCCGAGTTTGTGGAATTTATGCGTAAGATGTGGGAAACCCATCGAAGGCCGCCCGTAAGTGTGGCCGCACCATGGACGCCTTCGCCGATAAAATTGCGCGGCACCGATCCGTAAGGGCAAACCCCCTCGATGGACACCTATGACGGATCCAAAAATGCCAAGAGTCATATGGGAAGATTTGAGGGCCGATGGCTTTATTCTCGGCGGACGAGTCGCCGATGTGCAAAGCTTTGGCTGCGACCTTCACCGGCAAGGCCCTATCTTGGATGCTAGCCCTCAAGCCCCTCGTATCCAATATTCCGCCGCCCGTAGTTCTCTTCCTCAATGCCTTTGCCGGAGCAGTGTGTGCCCGCTAGACCAAAGACAGATCTTGTCCGTGTCAAGGTGCACCAAACGAGCCTACAAAAGATTATATATCCCGGTTCGGGAAGGTGAGCGAGGAGATTGTGGACCTGGACGAGGGAGATATCGACTATGTTTTGAGGGCGGCCTCGGCTCCTCCTTCCTCAAAATGAATTTTGCCTCCAAAGAAACCTAAATCATGAGGAAATGTATGAAAGGGCCTCGGCCATTGCCTCCGCCGAAGAGCCTAGTGTGCCCGCTCCCGAGCTTTTGCGAAAGAAAGGATAAGCCAAGTCCAGAGACCGCCCTGCAGCCTGCTCACACCAAGAATCGTGGCAAAAACAGAGGCCGGGATCGAAAAGCTCAAAAAGGCCATGGCCGAAACAAGCTTACACGAGCTCACCGACCCAAGGGTGGTGATCATGAGAGCCTCGTACTTTTCCCCGCTCCTCCCCCATGCTTCGAAAGCCAAATGAGAGGAGTAGACTTAAGTTCTGTGAGTATCACAACGACCACGGGCACGGAATCGAGGATCAAGTTTCACCAAGCGAGTAATCCAAACAGAAAATCAATAACGGGAGCTAACCAAGTGGGTTAAGGGAAACAATACCGCCCCCAATAACAATGATCGCGGGGCACGACACACGCGGGGACCGTAGAGGAATGAAAGAGATAATTATGATGACGATTTTGGGGACTATGACATTAACTTCATTGGGAGGAACCTCCTCAAATAAGCAAAATGTCCCTCCAAATTCGGACATTAGAGAAGGTTTTCTCCATCCCCGCCCGGCTCCGAGGAAGAGCAAGAAATTGGGTTCAAAAGGAGTGAACTTGCCTCCACCCTTTTTCATTCCACACACCCACTCACCCTCGTAATGAGAATCAACCGGCAAACATAGGCCGAGTGTTGATAGATACCGGAGCCGCCCGCGACATACTCTACTACCATACTTTGGTTGGAATGAGAATGACAAGCACATCTCACTCCATATGCGGGCATGCTCGAAGGCTTCACCAACCACGCCGTAAGGGTAAAGGGGACGATTGTGTTTGACGTAGCTATTGGGGAAAACCCATGCGTAAGACGGCCAAGATAACTTTCATGGTGGTCGATCTTCCTTCCCAATACAATGCCATTCTCGGCAGAATCGCCAGCCGAATTGGGAATAGTTGCGTCCGTCCCCACCAAAGGGTGAAATTTAACACCCCGCGGGGTTGCTACCATCAAGAACCAGCCTCGGGAGATTCCTCCGAGCACCGGAGGAAAAAAGGAAAGAACAGAAGGCTGCACCTCCCCGCCCGCAGATAGAGGGCGAGGACAAAATGATAGAGGGAAAAGGCGAGGACAAGTCAAAAAAGGGGAAAGCTCTTGCACTCCCGCCGCCACCCGTACCGATTGGCATGCTCTCTTTCCATTCCACGAAGGTGGAGCTCAAGATGAGCATAAAATCGAAGCAGTTGGCCGCCCGTTGAGGGAGGTTATATTGATCGAGGAATAGAGGGGAAAATTGACCGTGATATCATATACTCAATGGCAACACTGACCGAAGCTCAGGTCAACCCCCCAACTATTGTCATTGACTCCTTGCACAATCGTGAAATCAGCGACCTTCAACCTAACGACGAGCTCGAGGAGGTGGTAATCAATCCCCACTTCCCCGAGCAAACAAGCTAAGGTTGGGCCGGAAATTCACAATGAGGAGAGAAGGATACGTATTGAGTTCCTTAGAGCAAATTGCGATGTGTTCGCTTGGAGGGTGGAAGATATGCAAGGCATCAGCGAGGACGTGATCCGCCATAAAATCAACGATGACCCATCCTTCAAAAACATTCACCAGAAATCCAGATATTTCTCCCCGGAGAAAGAGATTGCCATCAAGGAAGAGGTGGAAAAATTGCTAAAAGCGGGGATAATAAAGGAGATCTCCTACCCCAAATGGCTGGCCAACGTGGTCATAGTTAAAAAATCCAATGGAAAATGGAGGATGTGCGTTGATTTCACCGATCTTAACAAGGCATGCCCCAAGGATTGTTTCCCTCTTCCTCGCATAGACAGATTGGTGGATTCTATAGCCGGACACAGAGTTCTAAGCTTCATTGATGCCTACTCCGGCTACCATCAGATCCAGATGGCTCCTGAAGATGTCCGCTCTGTAGCTTTCATTGCTGCGGGCAAGACATACTGCTACACTATGATGCCCTTTGGGCTGAAAAATGCAGGAGCCACATATCAGCGCATGGTCAATCTGGTCTTTAAAAACCAACTAGGCAGAAATCTGGAAGCCTACATTGACGACATGGTCATAAAAACTAAGGAAAACTCCCACGAGCTCGATGTGGAGGAAACCTTCAAAAACTTGCGCCACAACAACATGAAGCTAAACCCCCTTAAGTGCGCTTTCGGGGTCAAGGCGGGCAAGTTCCTCGGATTCATGGTCAACCAAAGAGGGATAGAGGCTAATCCAGAGAAAATCCAGGCCCTATTAGACATGAAACCTCCTGCCTGCGTGAAGGATGTACAAAAACTCAATGGTCGCATCACCGCACTTGGCCGCTTCATCTCGCGGCCAGAGAGGTGCCTCCCCTTCTTCAAAACTCTCAAAGGGGGAAGAGAGCTGATGAATTTATATGGAGTACTGAGTGCCATCAGGCTTTTGAAGAAGTCAAAACATACCTGGGCGCCGCCTCTATCAAGCAGCCGGTGCCCTGAGAAGAGCTCTTTTTGTATTTAGTCACATCGATCCGGGCAAGAGCCGCCGTTCTTGTAAGGGAGGAGAATAACTCCCAAAACCAGCTTATTATGTAAGTAAGGCACCGTCCGCCGTAGAAGGGCGTTATCTTAATATAGAAAAGTTAGCTTACGCCTTGCTTGTATCCGCTCGAAAATTAAGAGCCTACTTTTCTCGCACATCCTATAACCGTACTAACCGAGGCCCCGCTTAGAAAGGTTTTACATAAACCAGAGTCCTCTGGGAGGATGCTAGCTTGGTCTATAGAGCTCACCGAGTTCCGCATCACCTACTCCCCGAGAAAGACAATCAAAGCGCAGCCTTAGCTGATTTTGTAGTAGAATCATCATTCAAATTAGCGGACAAATGACCTCTGAAAGAGAAAGCGAGCGTAATCGTAAGATGACCCAGAAAGCCCGAGCACGTAAATTGTTCAACCAAGGGAGCGTCCGTAAGAGGTATGGACTTTATATGTGGACGGCTCCGCGAGCAAGTTAATCAAATGGAGAGGGCATACTTCGATCGCACCCGCGGGGAGAAATTTATGAGGGCCTTGAGATTCAAGTTCGAGGCATCAAACAATCAGCCGAGTATGAAGCGATTATCGCGGGCATGGAATTGGCAAGAGACTTGGGAGTTCGAATATTGAGATCAATAGTGACTCTCACTCATAGTTAATCAAATTAGGGGAGTATGATACTATCAACCCAAGACTAGCTCAAGATCTTTGCGGCCTTGCAAAAACCCTCATCAAAAATTTCACTTACTATGAGCTGAACCAAGTCATGAGAGAGGATAATGTGGAAGCTGACCTCCTCTCAAGAATAACCGAGCAAGAAATTGGTGAGTTGGAGGCAAATTGCCAGATTGAATTCACGGAGAGACCTGCTATAGATCGAATACAGATAAACAATATTGAGAATCAAGTAAGGGACTGGGTAGATGAAATGAAGGATTACATCGAGAAGCAAACCCTCCCCGAGGACCCAGTAAAGGCTAGAGCCATCAGAACGGTGTCCGCGAAATACCTCGTCCTCGATGGGGTGCTTTTTCGGCGATCATTCACCAAGCCTTTACTAAGATGTGTTAAAACTCACATGGTCACCAACTTACTCTATGAGGTCCATGAAGGAGTTTGTGGCGGACATCCAGGTGCTCGCACCCTCTCAGACAAAATCAAATTCCAAGGATTCTTTTGGCCCACAATGAGAAGGGATGCGCAGGAGTATGTTAGAAAATGTGATAAGTTCCGTAGATTCATGACATCCCTAGACTACCATCAACAGAGCGTACTTTGGTTGTACCATCGTGGCCGTTTGATACGTGGGGGATAGATCTTATTGGACCATTTCCAACTGCTAGAGGAAGCATCAAGTATGCCGTGGTGGCCGTGGATTATTTTACCAAGTGGACGGAAGCAAAGGGCTTGGCCACTATTTCCGAGGATAACACTATCAGTTTTGTCCACGACCACATCTATTGTCGATTTGGGGTTCCCGAGCAATAATTTCGTATAATGGCACCCAATTCTCCGCAAAATTCACCGCCGAATGTGTGAGAATGAAGGTGCAACACCGTAAGTCCGCAGCTTGCCTATCCTCGTGAAATGGTCAAGCCGAGGCAAGAAACAAGCTAGTCATGACCGCCTTAAAGAAAAATTTGGAAGGACGAGGAGGACGTTGGTCGACGAGCTCCGCATCGCATTATGGGTTGTCCGCACCACAATAAGAAATTCAACAGGAGAAACTCCCTTCTCGCTCACGTATGGGTCAGAGGCAATGGCTCCAGTTGAGGTAGCCCTACCCTCGTACAGAGTCACATACTTCGACGAGTCTCAAAACGAGGCAAACAGAAGGTGTGACCTGGACGATCTCGAAGGAAAGATAATGCGGGCACATGAAAAAATGGTGAACTACAAATAGAAAGCGAAGAAACACCATGACAAAAGAGTAAATAGGAGGAGTTTTTCAGTTGGAGACTGGGTACTCAGAAGCGTAGAGGTCCAAGGGACCCAGCCTGGTTTCAACAAGCTTTCCCCGAAATGGGAAGGTCCATATGAGGTCACAAAGATAGTCAAAGAGGGCACCTACATATTGCGACCAAAAGAGGGAGAAGAGCTTAAGCACGCTTGGAATAGCGACCACCTTAAGAGATATTTCTTTTAAATCTTTGTAATTTTTTGGAAGGAGTATAGTACTGTATATATAAGTGAGAAGTTATCATCATATTTTGATGCAAAAATCAATTCCCACCAGTCCCAAAAGCTAGGGTGGATGCCCGCAGCCGGATGCCAGTGGGTTCAAGAGCCAACATATGAGCTCCTGCTTACTGATGCGCAAAGATCTAAGGATCCGCATGCCTATATATGTACAAAGATCCATTACGATCCGTACTATGATCGCGGGGAGGAAACTCTCTCCTGCCCGCGTGACACCACCAAAAATAAGTGGATATAGATGAACGTAGGTACAAAGGCCATGATGCCCGTGCCTACGGATTCTAGTGGGGACAATGACCTGAAGTCCGGACCCACTAATTGCGTGAAGGACCTCGTTAGGGCCGTTACTCGCATGCCTGTATGTGACAAAGGCCTACATATAAGCCCGTTCACCAGATCGCCACGAGACCCTCACGAAAAACCCTAGGGAGTTTTGAATAAAGGGTCAAATAAGTGAGAACCTCCAAGAAGGGGATACGGATGCCGGGGTTAAAGGGCCTCTATGCTAAAATATGCTCCTACCTTCTTCATTGCGCGGACAATAGCCTCACGGCCACCTTCTGCATGCCCTATGAAAGTATGCTTGCCTTGGCTACTTTTGACTTACACCACAGCTCGCAAGGCTGGGAATAAGTGTAAATGGATGAGAGTGATCAAACTAGTTTAACAAAGCCAAACAGACAAACGAGGTTAAGGTCTCAAAGTTTGCCACAAGGCTAAACAAACGCGATCATAGAAGAATAAGGCTGACTCTCACAAAAAACCTAAGGGTTTTGAATAAAGAGTTAGGAAAACTCAAAAAATGCGGGCAAAGGGCCTACTAAGCTGCTGCCCGCAGAAGGAGAGTATAAAGTTAATTGCAAATCAAAAATGCTGGAAAAAGTAATAGGCAAGAATGCAAGTATTAAGGTGCTCGAAAATTGCCAAACTACTCAAAATAGCCTACGAGACAAGCAATTAAGATAAAAGTAAAGGAGCCAAGTGGAGAAAAATGCTTCTATTAATGTTAAGGAAGTATTTACAAGGTCCTAAAACTATTACAAACAAGAAAAAAACAAAAATCCTATACTAATGGAGCATTCTCCTTGGGCTCCTCGGTGGCCGCTCCACCTGTGCCCGCTTCTGGCTCCTCAGTGGCCGCACCCCCTGTGCCCGCTTCGGAGTCCGGAGTTGGGGAGGGCAGGCTGGTCCCCAGAGGCACCTCAGTGGTAGGAGCAGTTTGTTGCTCGGCGGAGACTGGAGCAGGAGCTGCCCGATGAGGAAAGAGGTCTCCTATGGCAGGCCCACCTGGTAGAACGCGGGCAAGGGCATCCCCGAGAGAAATAGGGTTCTCCCCAAACCTTAGCTCATCCAGATCTGTGATGAGACCAAGAGGCCACCTCGCCACAGGAGGCAAGGAGGCCGCAGCGGACAGCTCCAAGCCTTTCACCTCATCCTCGGACAAGGGAACTAATGCATGCCCGGGCAAGCATTCTTCATCGGTAGCAACAACCGAGCCAATTACGGCCAGCTCTTGTACAGAGAACCTGCCCGTGGCCGCAAAATTCCGAATTTGTGTCCGGACCCCAGCCTCGTACTGAGCCAGGTTTTCGGCAAGGAGCCAATCCTTGAATTCCTGGGAGTTTTTATACGCCTCCACAGCCTCCTTGCGAACATCATCGAGGGCAGATTTCCCCTCCGCTTCCATCCTCTTGTAGGGGAGCAGCTGGTCGGACAGCTCATCCACCTTTTTCTCCAAGGCCAAGAGATCAACCTTGGTGGCCTCCAGCTTGGCCGAGAGCTCCTTATTCCTGGGCTCCCACTCAGCTTTGTGCCCGCGGAGCTCATCCCGCTGACCCCTTACCCTCTCCAGGTCCTTCTCCACCGTGGCCAGGCGGTCAGAGAAGTCCTTCAGATCAGACTCCTTCTGTTTGAAGGCATTGTCCTTTTCCTCCATAAGGGAGTTCAAGGTCCCAATCCTTGCTTGAGCCTCCTCCAGCTCACGGAGTTTGGCCGCCAAAATGGAAGTTTTGTTATCCACTTCAGCGGTCAAAGTGTCGCAGCTTTCCCTTAGCCGCAGCACCTTATTGCTCACCTGCGAGGAAAAGAGAACTAAAGTTAGAAACTGAGAGGGGAAGTATGGAATCAAAGAAATCAGACTGCTATCTACCTCAGTCAGAGCAAGGCCTATGTCCCCCACCATGGCCGAGGCATTCTCCTCGACAACTATGTTCTTGTAGAAGTCTGGAATACAAACGGTTCACCGGCCCGATCCCCACCTGAGGCGCTGCGGGAATTACGGGCGTAGATGTCCACCCCAGCCACTGGCGGGCACCTCTCGATGCCTTTTTTCTAATTGCCGGCGTCTCCTCGCGGGTGGTCGAGGGGCCACCGGATAGGCTGCAGCAAATTGATCCCCAAGGGGGAAGATGAGGAGGTCGCAGCAGAGCAAGCCACGGTGACGGGGAGGAGCATCCCCGATTTTCTGGAGCTTTCTCTGTCCCTGCCCCAGCTCTCCTTTTCTGTCGCTCCTCTTCCGAGAATCCACTTGGTGGCCTAAGGAATGGTGCGGCCAGAGAACTAGCTCGGAGAGCATTGGCGGGGAGGTCCCTTGGGAGGTGGAGGAAGGTTCCCGTAGTCGAACGGTTTTGGAGCCGGGTCAAAGGCTCCCAGTTTCGCCGACAACAGAATAGTTTTATCTTTGGTGGAGACTCCCCCAACTCGCCTGCCTCCTCGCAGCAGCCTCTCCCTATCGCCTTCATGTTCTTGGCCTTCGCTGAGCAGCATTCATGGGAGCCATAAAAAATTGTATTCTTCAGGATCTACTCTGGAGGGAAGGAGAAATGGTTAGAATGCAGTTCAAAAATTCAAAGGAAAAATAAAGGAGCAATGCTATATAAAAAATCGTAGACCGATAAGTTCGGGGATCGCATTCTCGCGCCCAAAGATACGTGTTCTACAATCCGCCTCGACTGGTAGTGCTCGTGCACCCTCCAATCAGGGTCACGAGGCAGAGGCTCTATTTCTACTCTGGGGGCATAAGGGGCGCCCTCCCTACGAGGAGCCACCCCCGAGTATATCAAGAGTGGCTCATCCTCAACTATGGAGCCCACATCATAAACAGGCTCCTCCCCGCTGTCCAAATAGCTGGCCAGGTATCTCTCTAGGGCACAAATACAGCATCGCGCAGAAGAGGGGTCTGGATAGCTACTCGCGGCCACCTTCATCGGGACTGGATTTGAGGGTTTTGAGAAGGGCCATCCAAACCTAGACTCAATGACCAGGATGTCCCTCTGGTTCCATTGGTCAAATTTATTTGAGGGAGGAGAGAAGGTCCGGGTAGAATAATTCCTAGCCTTCAAACTCAAAATGTTGCGGCTGATTTGGTTCTGATAGTAAGCATAAAGCCCGGCCAGGGTAGGTTCATAGCCATGGAATCTGCAGACCGCGATGAAGGAGACTATAGCCCTAATGGCATTGGGAGTCAGGTGCATAGGGAGGCAGCTGTTGAACTCCAAGAAAAAGTAGAAGAATGGGTCCAGGGGCAATCTTAGGCCGTTCTCGAATTGGGCACCATAAAAAACCAAGGCCCTATTGTCCTCGCGGACATCGCCACTCGTCTCTCCGCCGCAGCTTTGTCCTTATCCTTCAAATGTATGTGCCCAAGGGTGCGGACACGGAAGGCGTGCATTTATCAACATTATATACTTCGTATATATCCTCCTCCCAATCAATGGTAGCCACTTCCTTGGCTTTCTTATTTCCGCGGCCACGACCAGGACCAGGGTTCACTTCAGCTGCTGGCCTCTTGCCTTTATTTCGAGCAGGGGCCACCACCTCTGCCTCCTCCTCAGAGTCAGGGTCAGAAAAGGCATCCACAATATTTGTGGTCTCAGCGGTCTTCTTAGAGGTCCCCGCAGCTCTCCTAAGTTCGACCTCGCGGTCATCCTCCTCGGTCTCCGTGCTCGTCGAGCCAAAGAGACCAGTGGCATCACCGCGGGCAGAGGTCACTTCATCCTCATCCTCCCCGCCTACAGTAGTCTCAAAGTTCAGAGGCTCCAGCTCCTCACTACTACTCGGGCCCAACGGGTTCAAGCACTGTGCAGGCCGCGGGCACGACATTGGGAAATACAAATTCGTCAGGAACATCCAAGGGGTCGGGCCAAACTGTATGCAAGCGTGCCCGAAGATTGGTTTGATGGGGGTCCATTAGCTCACACTTCTCCCAATCGCTTATTTGTTCGGGGACACGAATCGCTCTCCTCACTAGTTCAACGGCGTTCGTAGCTCGATCTCTCTCGGGGAAACCCGCATAAAACCCCCATTACAAAGTTTCTTAGCCTACGGTGATCCCCCAACACCCGATACATCCCGGTTATATATATATTTCTCTTGCCCTCCCACAACCGGGGTGGGACGAACGCCCCCAATCTGCTTTCTCACGTAAATACGAAAGCTTGGCAAGGATAGCCTAAGCCACCCCAAGCCTACCTTCCTAAAATCCCCGCCTTTTACAAACGGCAAAGACATCGGGGGTGGCTCCATCTCCTAGTTCTACGGGACGGCTGGGTCCAAATTCACGGGTGGTCATCTTTCAAAACCCAGAAAAGAAAAAAATAGAGGGAGATGAAGAAGAGAAACACCCAAATACTTACGAAGGGAAGCTTGAAGGTTGGATTCGAAGAAGCACTAGCACGGATTTCGCAGCAAGAAAATCTCTCTCTAAGCTCTTTGAAGGTTTGGAAACGGTAAAAAGGGTTTGAGGTTTAAGGGTTTGGTATTTATAAGGCCTACCTATACGGGTTAACCCGTTAACCCGTATTAATTAGCCCACAAATCCTACCTCGGACCCTGAACCGTCTCCAACGTTGAAAATTCAAAAAATTAAATACCCTTTGCATTTATTGCCCCCCTTGAATGGGCGACACGTACCCCTGTACGTACCACTACCCGTCTTTTCATCTGCCAAGGGGCCCACCTGTTAAATCGGGAGGCACGCCATGCAAGGGACCACGTGTCACTCACTGGTGCCTCCCAAATGTTCCCATAGGCCCATGGGGCCAAGCAACAGACAACAAAAACGCTAACACTGGTGCTCGCTCGAGGACCAATTGGAGCAGACCGAGCTTCTAGTAGCTCCTCACTCAGACCATAAATAATCACACTTGGAGCTAGGGGCCATTGATGAGCCCGAATCTACTGGACCGGGCCCGCGCTCGGTCTAGTCCAAGGAACCAGTGACGTGGCAGTTCCTAGACCGCTGTAGGGAAGACCGCGGTCAAATAGGCCCTTGTGGTCAAGACCGCGTCCCTCCTCGCATCGTCCCCATCGAGGACCATTGGGACCCTGCTCGCTGGATCCGTGCCCGCATGAGTCATGCCCGCATCAACCGTGCTCGCGTCATATATCTTTGACCGCGGGCACAACGTTGACCGCGGGCACATGCTGCTTCCCGGTTAATGTCAAGCCTTACTGAGCAAGTTAGCTTACTGGCTCGACAGCCACTTGCCGGCCTCCCCATCACGCATTCAATGCGGCTCAGTCCGGCGCCTACTATTCCATTTAATGCACTAAGCCGGCTACACGGCTCATGTCCCTTTCAGCCATGTCCCTTGGACAGTCAATGTTCCCTCCCTGACAGGACCAATTAGCTGCGGACACGTGTAGCTGGTCAAATACCAAAGTGCCCCCTAGGGCTGATCTCATTGCTTACCTTAACAAGCACCATTGCATTGCCTATAAATAGAAGGCCTTTACCCCCTTGGGCAAGGTAAGTTCCATATACAATTGAGTAAGCTCTTTTACTCTCTAAACCTAAACACACACACACTCCAAAGGTATTCAAAGCCTTATTACTCAGTATTCTTACTCTCACACCCGAGGGCCTGAGTTGGAGTAACATCCAACTTTGACCTTAACGGTGCTTGTTTGTGTTGTGATCTAGGTACATCAAACCACCAAATATATCCTAGCCAGATATCCTGAACCGCTCCTGACCCCGAAAGTTGTGGCGTCATCAAGTGCATTCTTATACGGGTCGGGGGGAGTATGGGGGTCAACTGGTCAAATGACTCTAATGACTTTGTCACTGCAACTAATTAATGTATAAGTTTCATTCCATTTTTAACCTCTTTTACTACCTTTTAAATATTTCGATTATCAACTAATAAAAGCACACAACAAACGTAATTTTTTAAACTCATTGAGAAATGACAGAAATGATTCATGATCTTTCCCTAAGTACTATCATGATTTCAAACTGCTGCAACACTTAGTTTGTTATGACGTTCAGTCATAAAAATCTCACAACGACATTTAAAAACTCGATTACATGATATAAAATCGAACAACAGAACAATAAAGTGTAAAAATAAAGTTTTTTTACATTTGTAGTTAAGTTTTACATGCACTACTAAATATTTTACATGTATTTTAGTGCAAAAACATATTTTTTACATTTGTTCATAATATTTTACATTGTCTTGTGCATTTTTTTACATTTGTTTTTCAAATTTGTATATCGCTTCAGAGTTGCAGCAAAGAATGGACCGTAACAGTTCCACATCGTTCGTACTAACAAAGATCGTTGTCAAACTCTTGTAAGATTTCGTTCGCATCGCAAGAGTTTGACTTTGCTCATAAATTAAGTATATTGAGTCAAACTAAACTTTTAAGTTAATAACAATATTGTACTTCCAAATGACTTATGATTAACTGATTTATCTTCCATAAAGAAAACAGTCATAAGTCATTAATTTTGAAGAGAATATTATTCTAGCCAACTTACTCATTTGAGTAGTTTGAATCATAAATTATGTCAAATTAATTTTCTTTACGCTTGATATTAAGCAGTAAAACTAATAACTGAAATGACAAAACAACAAATCGAAATTGTATTCAAACTCTACAAGATGATATCGGTTAATTAGATCCGTATCTAAGACATGTTTTAGCAACACTGAAAACTTTCAATTTATCAATTCAGGATATGAAATAATCCTTTAAAAAAAACATATGAAAGCAAAAACTCCCATTTATGTAATTTTACGTACGAGATAACAAGTTAAATACATTGAATTTACATCTATGCAAAGTTAATAAATATAAATTTACAATTTTTTTTTCAAAACAAAAACACTAACATTTTCAAACAAGTCATTGATTGTTAATATTATTAACATTACAGAACTGGTTACGTGTGACAATTAGATTAAATCTCGATCAAATAGACGACTTTCTAATGTGTAGTTAGGGGAACAAAATTATTAAAATGACTCAATAAATGTCTAAAATTCAGATGGAATTTTCATAACTTTGGATGGCGCTATTTCATACCCTAAATGTATACAATAACACCAATCTACATAACAAAATTTCTTATTAGGGGGTTTTTGTTTTTTTAAGTTATAAGTGCTGAAATTTGATTTCAGTTTTGAAAATGGCTGAATGATTAAGTGGCAGCAACTGAAAACTGAATTCTGAATTGGATAAGTTGTTTGATTTTCTATCTGAATTCATTATCTGAAACAGTTAAAAAAAATAAAAAAATAAAATAAAATAAAATAAAAAACGTAAATGCAATATGAAACAGTAAATAGTTTAAAAAAAATTTAACCAAAATCAAATATGAAACAGTGGTTTTCAGAGGCAATTCAGTAACATTTTAACCACTTAAAATTAAGAGGACTTTAAGAGCCTAACAAGCCTTATTTCAAAAAAAAAAAACAAACACACTTATTTCTCTAATCCTCTTAATAAATAAGTGTTAAAAGACAAACAAGTCTTAAAATAAAAAAACAAATGCCCCTTAGTAACCAAAACTTAAAAAAGATGGAGTAGTCATAATTTAAAACTCACAAACCATCAAAATATTCTTAACAAAAAAACCATAATTAAAGGGGTCAAAATGGCATAATTTTTAACTTGAATCTCCAAAGGCGCGTAGACTAAACCTAACCCTCCCAATGTTTTCAAACTGGATCCAAGGAAAGTAGACGTTCGTTCCTCGATCTTTGTGCCTTACAATATTATTTTCCTCTTCTCTCTCCAAAAACACACATACACACACACACTGAACTTGTTTGTTTGCCATTCCAGACCGTCTTAAAGCTTAAAGCTCTGCTCTCATTGGTGTCTTCTTTTTCTCAATCCAAATCCCAATCTATCCACACCCACCAAATGTGGAGATTGTAAGAATTTGTTCTTCTAAGTACAATATTGTAAGGATTTTAGAGAGGTTTATGTTTTAGGCATTGACGATAATGGTTGCTGGGAAGGTGAAATCAGCAATGGGTTTGCAGAAATCTCCGGCGAATCCGAAGCCGGGTTCTTCACCGAAACTACCAGCCCCGTCTCCTAGCTCCGGTAAGGTCCCACAAAAGGGAGCGGTGTTTTCACGCTCGTTCGGCGTGTACTTCCCGCGCTCTTCCGCACAAGTCCAGCCTCGTCCACCGGACGTGGCGGAGCTGCTACATTTGGTCGAGGAATTGCGTGAACGCGAGTCGCGGTTGAAGACAGAGTTGCTTGAACAGAAGCTTTTGAAAGAGTCTGCAGCGATTTTACCGTTCCTCGAAAGCGAGATCTCTAGGAAAGACGGCGAAATCGACCGGTCAGCGAAGAAAATCGAGTGTTTGGAAACTGAAAACGAGAGGTTGAGACAGGAAGTTGAAATGCTGCATGAGAAATTATGTGAACAGAAGCGAGAGTTTGATCGGGTAATTAGTACGTCGGAGATTGAGATATTGGATTTGAAGAAGACGTTGGCGGAGCGAGAAGAGTTCATAGTATCGTCGTCACAGAGATTTCAAGGTCTGATTGATGTTGCTGGAAAGTCTAATTTGATGAGAAGTTTGAAAAAAAGTGCTACATTATCGAATATTCAATTGAATTTTGAGAATCATCAGAGTAAGGAGGTAAAGACGGAGTTGAAAAAATCTGACGGCGGCGGCGATGTGGAACGGCCGCGGCATTCTTGGTCTAACTCATTGGAAGTGGCGGAGACGTCGGAATCCGCCGTAACCGTAAGATCACGCATTCCTCGAGTTCCTAAACCACCTCCCAAACCGACGTCGTTATCTGCTCTGTCTACTCCTTCCATACTTTCTCCGACGTCTTCATCGTCCTCGTCTTCTTCTTCTAACTCACTCAGTAGCTCAGCGGACAGAGCAATGACGGAACCACCTTCTATTCCGCCTCCACCCCAGGTTAAATTAGCGCCTCCTCCGCCGCCACCACCACCTCCTCCCAGGCCTACCAAGGCTGCGCTTCCTCCCCCACCTCCTCCGATGAACAGTTTGAGAAAAGTACCGACGAAGGTCAGGAGAGTGCCAGAGGTTGTTGAGTTTTATCACTCACTAATGCGGAGGGACTCCCGGCGGGACGCCGGCAGCGGTTGTGCGTCTGACGCCGCGTCGACGGCGAACGCCCGTGACATGATCGGTGAAATCGAGAATCGGTCTACGCATTTACTCGCGGTAATTTATTTACCTTACTTTTTAATCCATTGAAATTTACGATATTGCCACTGTCTTTAAATCATTCTGTCTGTGATATGTGACCAGTCTATTATCGTTACTACCCCTTATTGGATGGCTTGCTAAGATAAGACAGCCTTTAGATTTGCAAATCTTTCTTGATATCACAAAGAAAAAAAAAAAAAGTTGTAGTTTGAAAATTTAGATCACAATTTTATGAAAATTAATTTAGATGTATTTGTACAATTTTAAAAGTTAATATTAATAATATCATTAATGGTGAAAGAAATTATTTTTTTTAATTGTATAGAGATATCTATATTTTTATAAAATTATAATGAAAATTCGATAATCAGAGTGGAGGGAATATTAGATTTGGAGTAGGACATGGTTGTCATTAAAAAAGTAAAAAGGGTAATATTGGTAATTTTGATTTCTGATGTTCTTATTTGTTATTTTAATTACAGATTAAAACAGATGTGGAGACACAGGGAGATTTCATAAGGTTTTTGATCAAAGAAGTTGAGAATGCAGCATTTACAGATATTGAGGATGTTTTACCTTTTGTTAAATGGCTGGATGATGAGCTTTCTTACCTGGTACATTATTTAAATCTTCAACTTAAAACCCATTTTTTTTTTCAATTAAGATTTTGAAGAACAAATATCTGATTGATGAAATCATTTTGTGAAGGTTGATGAAAGGGCAGTTCTAAAGCACTTTGAATGGCCTGAGCAAAAAGCTGATGCATTAAGAGAAGCTGCATTTGGGTATTCTGATTTGAAGAAACTTGAATCCGAGGCTTGGTCTTTTCGTGATGACCCTCGACAACCTTGTTCATCCGCTTTGAAGAAAATGCAGGCTTTATTTGAAAAGTAAGAACATTATTCATGTTTTTCACTTAAAATTGTTGGATATTTGATTTGCTTATTATTAAATTAGTGGCTAATTTTAGATGCTGGTCTTGGTAATAACAGATTAGAACATGGCGTGTATAATCTTTCGAGAATGAAAGAATCAGCTACAAATCGATACAAAGCAGCTCACATTCCAACGGATTGGATGCAGGACACTGGATACGTAAGCCAGGTAATTATTATTTTATTTTATTTTATTATATATTTTTATGTTTATCAATTTTATTAAACATGGTGTGTGCTAGTATTGCCTCATGTTGCTTTCTGATATTGAAGTGTGCCTGAACTTTAGAGGCAATGTTCCAATGCGTGTTTTGGCTCTATTATTGATCACTTGTTTCTAATAACACGAGCTACAAAATTGCCCATCATATAGCTGTGGTCGTGTAGGTGGTCCATGTATCGGATAAATTTCATTCTAAAATGAAGAAAATTGTTATAATGGTAGGTTACTACGTGCCAAAAGCATAGCTCCTTTG
Source organism: Adenophora triphylla var. japonica (assembly GCA_022495995.1). Classification (NCBI taxonomy): domain Eukaryota; kingdom Viridiplantae; phylum Streptophyta; class Magnoliopsida; order Asterales; family Campanulaceae; genus Adenophora; species Adenophora triphylla. Next base: position 103,119 of record JAFEMH010000021.1, read on the forward strand.
TTTTCCTAATTACAATGCCCACGCCTTCATTGGCACATGGGGAAGGCCAGGGAACCCCCTAGATCTCTAAAATGTATTTCCTTGTCTTCATTTCTTTTTATGTTCACTTTTTGTATAATAGATTGAGAATTAGATTCTTCTTGAAGTACTCTACTGTTGGTTTTAGATTGTAAAAAAAGCTCATTATTTTTTAACATCAATCTGGACTAACCTGCTAGTATTCTCTCAGAGCACGCGGAAACTCCCCCACTAACCCGCTAACCAGTGATTATTTTACTACGAAATTGCTTTCATTTTAACATAGACAGTTCTAGATAATGCTCTTGGAAGTTTCTCTTTGATTGAGGACCATGGTTATCTGTATCCTTGTTTATTTAACATTTGACGATCCAAATTGATTATAGATTTATAGTTTTCCGATACTTGTTTTGATATGAAGAAAGTAAAAGAGGTTGTGGGTAAAAGGCGGAAAATGATTTAATTGAGATAAATGTTGCTATCAGTACCATACTAGATGTTGGTCTTACAGACTGTCTGGTCTTTTATTAATATTCTCATGATTTCTGCATTTATGTATTAATCTAAACCCATAATAATAAATAAAGTACTAGAAATAATAAATTTACGTACTCAATTTGTAGATCAAGCTGGCATCCGTAAAATTGGCAATGAAGTACATGAAGAGGGTGTCAGCAGAGCTCGAAACAGTTGATGGTGGTCCTGAGGAAGAAGAGCTTATTGTTCAAGGAGTTAAGTTTGCCTTTCGCGTTCATCAGGTAATAATTCAATCTTCTGTTCCCTTGTTGTAAATTATTCATAACGACCCATTTTACGGAATCTTCATATCATCAATGAATATTAGCAAAAATTATTTTTTATTTATTTACTTTTGTTGTATTATTGGGCAGTTTGCAGGGGGATTTGATGTGGAAACAATGAAGGGATTTCAAGAGCTGAGAGACAAAGCAAATTCATGCCATATACAATGTCAGAACCAGCAACAACAAAAACACTTATGCAGGTCTTCTGCTTGCTAATTTCAATGAAGCAAACTCAGCTCCAGAAAATTGGTAGTACTATCTTTTTGTTGTAAAGAGAGATAAAAACACGAGATTTGTGAATATGGGGGCAGGATGAAACGGGACGGGACGACTCCTTTTTATTTTCATAAAAATATTCATTATTATAAATCTCTTCAATTGTTCTAAAAGTTGCTGAATTATGTTTGTCATTAACAAACTTTTTACTAGTTATAATGGGTTTGATTATTTGAATAAGGGTAAGGGTAAGGGTGGGTTTGTTGACACATAAAGAGGAGCACGAGAAGGGAATAAATGAAATGAGTGGTTGATGTTATAAATGTGGAAGCATGGGGTTGGTTTGGCAAATCCTATCTCAAAATAAAAGCTTTAGAATAGAATCGTTGTCGAACTCTTCTGTCGTAGAATTTTGTCCCTATTCATTGATGCATTAACTTGCCCTTTTGTCTCCCCTCTCTCTAGTTTGGCCATACGGAAGAAAAACAAATTATGATTTTTTCAAAACTTGTGTTTATTATTGATGAACATCTGAATATATATGAAATACAAGGAAAGTCCTAATCTGAAAAGGAAAAGAATTAAACAAAGAAAAGAATCAAGAAATCTGGCGGAAAAGGGAACTGAATCTCGTCAGATTTTGCTCTTTGGTGGTCGCCCACTTGGACCTGGGCGGTCGCTCACTTGAACAGAGGCTTCAACGTTGTTTAAATTTGGTCTTGGGGGTCGCCCACTTTGCCTGGGCGGTCGCCCACTTGAACAGTCTTTTCAGCAACGTTGAAATTTGGGGCTGGCCGGTCGCCCACCTGTACAGCGTCTTCACACCCTCCCTCAAGTTGAGCATGGGAATTAAGAATGTCCAACTTGCTAACTAGCAAATCAAACTGTTGTTTTTCAAGAGCTTCAGTAAAAATGTCCGCCAGCTGCGTTTTAGTAGGAACATAGGAAGGAGAAATAAGGCCATCTGAAATGGCGTCACGAACAAAGTGGCAATCAATCTCAATGTGCTTTGTCCGCTCATGAAATACGGGGTTCTTAGTAATATCAAGAGCCGGCTGACTATCGCAGAAGATATTGATTGCCTTCGGATGATGTACACCAAGGCTTAACAGTAATCCCTTCAATTTCAATTCGCAGGTAAGGGCTGCCATAGAACGGTATTCGGCCTTGGCAGACGGACGAGACACAATAGTTTGTTTCTTCGTCTTCCAAGATATAGGAGAATGACCAAGAAACACAAGCCATCCAGAAAGAGAGCATCGAGTAATAGGGCAAGCAGCCCAATCTGAATCACACCACCCTTGTAGCGTGAGCTCACTGTCAGCACGAAGAAGAATACCCTGACCAGGTGTGCTTTTAAGATAACGAACAACTCGCAATGCTGCATCCCAATGATCCTTGCGAGGTTCCTTCATAAATTGGGAAAGAATGTGAACTGAATATGCCAGGTCTGGGCGGGTTACTGCTGTTGGGTTTCGAGGGTCCATGCGCAGCGAAATAATGCAAATTAACTCGAAAACCCGGAGCCTAGGATCCGTTCTAGATGATTAATTAAGAAGGATGAAATAGAATAACCAACCTTGTGTGCTTTTGTCTTTGATAAACGCATTCCAACTCCAGATTGACGACCTTCGGAATCCTTGATGAACGATCCTTGAATCACGAACGTAAGATCTTGAATTGCGAAGATCCTTTATGTGTATCCACGCGTTGAACGAGTCGTCCCTCAGGACAAAACCTCTGATACACTCGTCCCAGGCCAAGGGAATAGTTGGTTCTGGCCTGGGGACGAGTCGTCCCCTGTGTACAAAAATTCCATATTCTTCATTTTTGATAATTCGTTCGATGCGTGTGACCCCATAGGACTATATTATGTTGGCAATGAGTTCGATCACATCGATCCTCATAAGACATGAGCGGACTCTAGCAAGCCATCATGCCTACCCAAATAATATAATATCAAGTTCGATTTCCTACATAGAACATATCATAATCCCATTGTCACGCGATGTTATATTGAACATGAGTCATGGTCCACGTCAACTCATATTGTTCAATGCTTTCTCGTTACCAAGTAAATTGATCAATCGAATGATATTAATCACATTAATTCATTCGGACATGGCCATGTACATCATCAATCTTACTTACGAGTGGCCTAGCAAACATCTCTCTTTACGAGGGACAAATTTCCATCTTGACTCATCATTCTTCCGAACAAGAATCCTATCATGCCAATAATAGCCCTTATTGTTATCCGGTTAAAGATAACGTTAAACTATATCAAACACAATATTCATCGAGTGGAAGACAGTGATAATCTCAGGTCAAAGGATATCAATGATATAACTATATGAGATTTAATTATGACATTCGACCATGACATAAATCTCATAATGGGTCAAGTCCAGTACCTTGTTCTCTAACAAGTACCCATGAATTTAATGTGCATCCCTATGCATATAATCATCACATGATAATCCATTAAATTTCATACTAGTGCTTCATAAGTACTAGGGACACGATTATTAAAGTAAACATGCAAATATATATAATAATGAAAATAACAATCTCTCATATAAATGAATAATGACATTACAAATAAGTCTATCTCTATAGGCCTAGGGCACTAACATCTACAACTGCCAAGTAAATGAGACGACAACCCAAGCGTCTATAGCGTTCTGGATCTGTAAGTACGCCAATCCAATTCGCAACCTTTTCGATGCATTTTAACATAATAAAACTGCATTAAGGGGCGTTTTGGTAAATTCCCGGCCTATCCCGAGACTTCCGGAAACGTTCCATGAGTTTCCCGCGAAGGAAGTACCTTTTGGTACATCATTCATGCCAAAGGACCACTTGGGAATAAAACCTGTTGGACCTTTTGGGTATTTTCCCGGAATGTTTCAGAAACTGGTTTTTGACGCCAAAAGCGGTTGATCCACCTTGTGTCACGCGACAGCTTGAGGCATGGAAAGTGGACGCGTAAGGTCGTGCGACATACTAAGGCAGCCAACTGCAGCCTATAAATAAGACCCTCCCCCTCATTGAAATGGATCCCAATTTCCGGCCCTCTTGTTACTGCCAAAATAGCATTGTGATGAACATCCCAAACACCAAACCTCTCTCTCTCCTACCTTTCCAACCCATAATCTCTCTCATCCAAACCCAATTCTCTACCCACACCAATTGGAACCCTTGGATCAGAGCTGTGAGATCTACAACGAAGAATTGAAGGATTCTATATCTGACTAGATATAGAATTCGTGGAATCAACAAGGGTAACAATTCCCTAACCCTCTCTCTCTCTCTCTCTCTCTCTCTCTCATTTAATTCCTTGCAAATTTTATAATTCTATTTTGTTTGGATTCAGTAATCAGATCCTAGCTATCTGAATTACTGAATCCCAATCACTAATCTCTGTTTAACTTGCATATATTGTGTAATTGAGCTCATATTGATTGATTTGGTTGAATTTGGTGTTTGAGCCCCCGAGGGGTGTGGATCTATCCATATCCACACTCCACAGGTTGATTTGATGTTGTTTATGTTTTTCGTTCATAATTCAGATTGTTAATTAGATCTGTATAGCTTCTGTTAATTTCTGAATTCATATTGTAAGGTTTCTGCAGAAGGCTCATATGTGTCACGCGACACCTTCGTCCTCAAGTGATCCTGTGTCACGCGACACATGTGGTCACTGGTACGATGTGTCATGCGACACACATGACCCATCTGCAGTGACTCTTTTCCTTTGTAATCTGTTTTAGTCTGTTTGTATCAGGGATGTGGCCTCCCTAAATAATGGACTCACAATATGTAATTTCTCGTTTCATAATTAATAAGATGCATTTTATCACATTTCGTTTATTATCGATATTTGCACACACTTTGGATTTACTTGGATGTGTTTTGATTGAAAGACTCGTCTATGAACGAGGCGTGTTGGGTGAACTCTCGGTTCTTCCCAACACGTAACCTGACCCCCGAACTCATGTTTTCTCTCTAAAACAAAGGTTTTCAATGTTTCCTCTTAAAACGGCGTGGCGACTCCTTTTCTTTTTTTCGGGCGAGCGCACATTCAGTGGCGACTCCGCTGGGGATATTCACTTGAAAACCTGTTTTTCAAGTGTTAAGTGGGTCAAGCTTTCGTTTAGTCAAAAGACATCCAATACATCCATTTTGTGTACATTATTCGATAATCATTTGTGATACCTACATTTTGTTGATTATGGAACTTGTGAGCCCTTTGTGCTTGTGGTCATTTGTTGTGCATTAGTATCTCTGTGTTTCTCTTGATATGGTAAAGTAGGGGCTGATTTGATGATTTGAGGAGCTGCTGGTTCAGTGACCACCCGAGTCGTGCGACACCTTTGTCTCTGGTTGTCCTGTGTCACGCGACAAGAGGTGGCCACTGAACAGATCATCAGAAGACTGGTTTGAGGGCAGTCCCTTAGACCAAAGCGTGACTCATTTGGTTATTGTTCCCTGTTTGCCTTGTGTGAGGGTGTGTGTGTTCTTTTTAAAAACAAAAAAAAAACAACAAACAAATAAAACAAATAAAAAAAATCTTGTTTTTTGCAAATAAACGAATTAGTCATCCGCACACTACATCACTTAGATTTAGAACCCTCGGGTGCGATTGACGGCATCGCGGACGGCCATGAAATTCGCCTACGCTTGAGCGCCTAATGTCAAACCCATACCCCTAGTGCATTATAGGTGGCGCCACACTTTTAAACTTCACCCAAAGCGGTTGGTTTTTGACACGACATTTTTCAAATACACTAAAATGATTTTTTTCAAAATTTCTAATGGACTTTCATACCTTCCCCAAACCCTAGCACGTGTGGGCATGTTGTCAACGCAACATGGTTTCACGAAAGGACATGTCGTTCCCACGGCATGTTCTAACGAGAGATCATGTCGCTTTGTCAACGTGCACCGATGAGAGGTCATGCCGGATTTTTCCTTGAAATTCTTCAGGAATACCCGTTATGCTGCCCAAATTTCTCCAGAAATTGGGGCTGCTCGTTCGTCCCATAAATGCTTCGGTTTTGTTTAGGTACTGTCGCCTATTATTAATTTTGAAACAACACATTTGGTGTATTTGTGGATGATGTGTCCTAGGTTCCCCCGATGTCTAGATTGCGTGAATAAAGGCCTATCCTTTTCCAACCGTCTCTAGGACTTAAAACACCGATTTCTACTTGAAGATTAATAAGTGTTGCACGAGTCCGTCTCATTTTCCCGTTCTTCCCTCTCCCGTACCATCTCAAGATTCTATATCCTCCGCCTTATACACGCTCTCACCTCTTCACCTTTGCAAAGGTTACGGCAAGTTGGGTGTGCGCTCTCGTTCCCGGCGCTCATTGGTCCATATTCATGAGGCGGAAGCAGTTCAAGTGCCCGAGCAGTCGTCCATCTGACTCAGAATCCAAAATGCTCGGTGCAGAGAAGACTATGGCCCACAAATCTGGAAGCGCATATCCCATGGGTCAGCAGCAGAGTGCAAAAGGAGTGTCCATCAAGAAGTTGCGAGCTACACTTGAAGACATTTTTTTCCTCGCAAGCAGGAGGCCTGGTTGTTTGCTCAGATTGCTAAAGATAAGGAGGGCGATTTGTGAAGGACAAAGAGATTGAAAAAGGGTCCTCACCGCACCGATGGCGACGATGCTCTTCCGTCCATCCAATGTTGAAGCAGTCGATCAGTCCTCGTAGGGTCTAGAATGTCCACTGTCGAACGTGAGTCTGTCGAGTCCAAGTCGGACCGATTTTGCTTTGCAGTGATAAAATCTTTGTTTCTCTTCTTGCTAGACTCGAGACATCAATAGTATACCTACGTTACACTCAATTGAAATGGTCTTATTCCAAATGATCACTTGTGCTGCTCACCGACCAATGCTTTGAAATGACTAATGTTTGAATTGATCGGAGTGAGAAAATCGACTGATATCCTTCCTAGAGTGGGGCTTATCAACTCCCCACCTCGATTCCCATATGCTCACATCTCTTTCCGTCATCCTCGTAATCTCGTTGTTCGATGAATTTGCACGTTTCTTTCTCAGAGTAAGCTTAAGCAAGCGACGAAGACTCAACGTTCGGATCATCCAGTAGGGGCTGCGGTTGAAACCTTTCACCCTTAGGAAAACCATTACCTCACCCTCACCAAATAATATCCCTTCATTTCAAGATCGGCGTATTTGAAACCCGTTTAACCATCTCAAGAAGAGGAGGGACTATCCTTGAGACTCCCGTGATTCAAAGAAAGATCGACCGTCTCCAAGCGCAAGAACGACGAATGCAATGATCCATTCTGGGGACTAGCTGAAATTCTCCTCTCGAAAGAAAAAAAAGAGAGAGGCAAAAAATACAAAAAAGAGAAGATAAAAAAAAAATAAGAGAAAGAAAAAAAAGAAAGAGAGCCTAGTCCCCAGCGATTCTCTCAAAAGTAAAAGTTCAAAGATCCGGTCATTACTCAAAGAGGAGTCTCAGAGTGAATAAAGAGACAACTTGGATGTTCCCTCACCATTACCTCTAACCGATCCCAAGCCGTTCTCTCGATTTTAGAGGACATTCCCATCCCATTACCCTTACCTTTGCCTTGACCAAAGCCAAGATTGACCTCTCATTCTTAGAGGCATTGAAAATGAAATCATGGATTCCCCCACCATAGAAATACCAAACACTTACCCAAGAGCCAACCTCTCATCTTTAGAGGTTCAGTCAGCAAAAGGCCTAGCCGACCTCTCGTTTTAAGAGGTCATGATACCCTAAATCACCCAAAGACCGATTGAAACCCTGAAACCCAGTCGCAGTTCCTACCGGATAGCAGTTTCAGTCCAATATCGTCGAGATCTAAAACAGATTATTGCTTGAAGCAGAGCCAAGTCCATCCCGGCTCAAAGGACCATCAATCGAAGATTGTGCAAATTTCATCCGTTCATTCGACGTTGTATGTAAGCATATTTTATTTCTCCTCCGCAAACACCTGCCGTGGACGTCCCACTGGGGCTTCGCATCTGTGTCTCCCATCGACACTCTAAGAGGACATTTTTTTTCAATTCTTAAAATCTTCGAAGGTCCTCACATCCCCGAACTTCATCGTTCATTCTCTTCATTCGGGATAAACCCGAACTACGGCGACCTGAGCTCCTCCTATGGAGGGGAACGTAGGCAACCATAATTGGTCCGGTCGAAATCATAAACAAATCTCAGAAAATCTGGTCTCCTCAAGGACCATGCCCATACACCTTCCATCCTTCCGAATTTGATCTCGATATCAGTGGACTTTCTCCTCAGGATTGATATAAAATATTTGCTCATATCAGCTTTGGCGGTTTGACTAACCCGAACATCAATAAAGGGTTTTAAGCAGCTTTGTGATCATTATGAATAAGACAAGTTTTCAAGTGTCTCGAAAAGTCTTCTATTGCTACATCATAGGAAGATAGAGCTAAACACCGTTTCGGTCAGCAGGGGCTTCCATACACTTTCCACACCTTGTGATGCTTATACTCTCTCAAAAGAGTCAAACCAAAAGCGAGAGTGTCATACACAGAACTCGGGATTCACTTCCCACCCTCGAAGGATGTGCCCCTGCACATAAACACTTCCGAGTCTTGTCCAGCGACTGATTGACTGCGGTTTGAAATGATGAATTGCCTCTGTGGCCACGAGATGACTCTGCCTGCGATGAAGCTGCATGGATTTGCCCTCAAACTGGGGCTTTGGTTAAGGTGTCCCTCCGGCCCTCCTCACCAGATTCCCTCCAAGATTGCTCTTCATTATTAACTGGGGCTGCGCAAGCCAGGATTATCCTCTGCACCTTCTCTGCTGCTTGCTGTCTCAGACGCGCGATACACTCTGGACCTGCTGCAATCTGTACTCTCGGGAGCGTCCCCGACTTGCCTAGCTGCGCCATATCATTTTCCACCTCACGGGAGAGGACCCCTACTATACATACCTGTCCGAAACAATCCCAAAACTTCATGAATAAACCTGGCAAAACTGACCTTTAACCCAATAATCGCATTTGCTTTCCCAGAACAGACAGACTCGTGCAAACAAGCTAACATAAATTAATCTTTGCTAACAAGATAAGCTTATTTAGGCATAGCATCGGGAGTTGTTGTCTTACCCTCGCAGGTACAATAATCAATTGAGTCTCAAGACTGGCCCTCAGACCAAATTGAGAAAGAAAGAAACAGAAAAAGGCAAAGTCCCCAGTTTCCCAAGCAAAGCCCAGGACATGAAAGAAAGAACAACAAGAGAGCAGGAAAGAAGTAGCGTGAGCCCTCCGGAAGCTACACTTATCCCCAGCAGAGCAGAAGCAACAATGGTAGTCTAAGACCTTCCGACAGCTGCGAATGAGCACAATACAGGTATGAACGCATATTTCTTTCAAGCGTCTAGTCATCATATCATGTCGTTTTAAAATTGGTCCGAGACACCATAGATCTCACAATATTTTCAAAATTGGTTCGAGACACCATAGTTCTCACAATACTTTCAAAATTGGTTCGAGACACCATAGTTCTCACAACATTTTCAAAATGGTTCGAGACACCATAGATCTCACAACATTTTCAAAATTGGTTCGAGACACCATAGTTCTCACAATACTTTCAAAATTGGTCCTAGACACCATAGTTCTCACAACATTTTCAAAATGGTTCGAGACACCATAGTTCTCATAATACTTTCAAAATTGGTTCGAGACACCATAGTTCTCACAACATTTTCAAAATTGGTCCGAGACACCATAGATCTCACAATATTTTCAAAATTGGTTCGAGACACCATAGTTCTCACAACATTTTCAAAGTTGGTTCGAGACACCATAGTTCTCACAATACTTTCAAAATTGGTTCGAGACACCATAGTTCTCACAACATTTTCAAAATGGTTCGAGACACCATAGTTCTCACAATACTTTCAAAATTGGTCCTAGACACCATAGATCTCACAATATTTTCAAAATTGGTTCGAGACACCATAGTTCTCACAATACTTTCAAAATTGGTTCGAGACACCATAGTTCTCACAACATTTTCAAAATGGTTCGAGACACCATAGTTCTCACAATATTTTCAAAATTGGTTCGAGACACCATAGTTCTCACAATATTTTCAAATTGGTTCGAGACACCATAGTTCTCACAACATTTTCAAAATGGTTCGAGACACCATAGTTCTCACAATACTTTCAAAATTGGTTCGAGACACCATAGTTCTCACAACATTTTCAAAATGGTTCGAGACACCATAGTTCTCACAATATTTTCAAAATTGGTTCGAGACACCATAGTTCTCACAACATTTTCAAAATTGGTCCGAGACACCATAGATCTCACAATATTTTCAAAATTGGTTCGAGACACCATAGTTCTCACAACATTTTCAAAATGGTTCGAGACACCATAGTTCTCACAACATTTTCAAAATTGGTTCGAGACACCATAGTTCTCACAAAATTGGTTCGAGACACCATAGTTCTCACAACATTTTCAAAAATGGTTCGAGACACCATAGTTCTCACAATACTTGTCTCTAGCCCCAAACCAAGAAAAGCCTCTCAAGCAGAGCCAAACCCAAGAAAAGCCTCTCAAGCAGAGCCAAACCAAGAAAAGCCTCTCAAGCAGAGCCAAATCCAAGAAAAGCCTCTCAAGCAGAGCCAAACCAAGAAAAGCCTCTCAAGCAGAGCCAAACCAAGAAAAGCCTCGCAAGCAGAGCCAAACCAAGAAAAGCCTCTCTAGCGGAGCCCACAAAGAAGAAAAGCCTCTCAAGCAGAGCCAAAACCAAAAGAAAAGCCTCTCTAGCGGAGCACCCAAAGAAGAAAAGCCTCTCTAGCGGAGCACCCAAAAAAGAAAAGCCTCTCAAGCAGAGCCAAAACCAGGAAAAAGCCTCTCAAGCAGAGCCAAACCAAAGGAAAAAGCCTCTCTAGCGGAGCACCCAAAGAAGAAAAGCCTCTCAAGCAGAGCCAAACCCAAGAAAAGCCTCTCAAGCGGAGCAAACAAAAGTCATAGGTAAGCACAGCAAAGGTATGAAGACACATCTCTACCCCTTTCTTGCTTGTATGTCAATATTAGTAATTCCGAACTACGATTTGGCTTGATTCCCTTCTTAAAGGGATACGTAGGAATCCTTTCTCAGAAAGGTCCAGCCATAATTTTCCCCTTCTCACCCTTCTAGCCCTTCACCTTAACCCCAGCCGCTCATTGAGATTGGGTCTTATTTTATCGACAACCCCACTTTTTCCAAAAGTGACGTTGCCGAGGGGCTCTGTAAGTACGTCAATCCAATTCGCAACCTTTTCGATGCATTTTAACATAATAAAACTGCATTAAGGGGCGTTTTGGTAAATTCCCGGTCTATCCCGAGACTTCCGGAAATGTTCCATGAGTTTCCCGCGAAGAAAGTACCTTTTGGTACATCATTCATGCCAAAGGACCCCTTGGGAATAAAACCTGTTGGACCTTTTGGGTATTTTCCCGGAATATTCCAGAAACTGGTTTTTGGCGCCAAAAGCGGTTGAGCCACCTTGTGTCACGCGACAGCTTGAGGCATGGAAAGTGGACGCGTAAGGTCGTGCGACATACTAAGGCAGCCAACTGCAGCCTATAAATAAGACCCTCCCCCTCATTGAAATGGATCCCAATTTCCAGCCTACTGTTACTCTGTCAAAATAGCATTGTGACGAACATCCCAAACACCAAACCTCTCTCTCTCCTACCTTTCCAACCCCCTAATCTCTCTCATCCAAACCCAATTCTCTACCCACACCAATTGGAACCCTTGGATCAGAGCTGTGAGATCTACAACGAAGAATTGAAGGATTCTATATCTGACTAGATATAGAATTCGTGGAATCAACAAGGGTAACAATTCCCTAACCCTCTCTCTCTCTCTCTCTCTCTCTCTCTCTCTCTCATTTAATTCCTTGCAAATTTTATAATTCTATTTTGTTTGGATTCAGTAATCAGATCCTAGCTATCTCGATTGAATCCCAATCGCAATCTCTCTGTTTAACTTGCATATATTGTGTAATTGAGCTCATATTGATTGATTTGGTTGAATTTGGTGTTTGAGCCCCCAAGGGGGTGTGGATCTATCCATATCCACACTCCCTGGGTTGATTTGATGTTGTTTATGTTTTTCGTTCATAATTCAGATTGTTAATTAGATCTGTATAGTTTCTGTTAATTTCTGAATTCATATTGTAAGGTTTCTGCAGAAGGCTCATATGTGTCACGCGACACCTTCGTCCTCAAGTGATCCTGTGTCACGCGACACATGTGGTCACTGGTACGATGTGTCATGCGACACACATGACCCATCTGCAGTGACTCTTTTCCTTTGTAATCTGTTTTAGTCTGTTTGTATCAGGGATGTGGCCTCCCTAAATAATGGACTCACAATATGTAATTTCTCGTTTCATAATTAATAAGATGCATTTTATCACATTTCGTTTATTATCGATATTTGCACACACTTTGGATTTACTTGGATGTGTTTTGATTGAAAGACTCGTCTATGGACGAGGCGTGTTGGGTGAACTCTCGGTTCTTCCCAACACGTAACCTGACCCCCGAACTCATGTTTTCTCTCTAAAACAAAGGTTTTCAATGTTTCCTCTTAAAACGGCGTGGCGACTCCTTTTCTTTTTTTCGGGCGAGCGCACATTCAGGATCATCCAGAAGATCACCAGTGGCAAGACCGAGTTTATGATTCGGTTCAATAGGAAAGCCAGATGGTTTTGCTCCCAATAGCCCAACCTCTAATATAATGTCCAAAGTATACTTGCGTTGGCACAGAAACAGGCCAGAGGAGCTACGAGCAACTTCAATGCCCACGAAATACTTCAGGGAGCCAAGGTCCTTCATCTTGAAACATTAACTTAGATACTTTTTGAAAGACTGTAAGGCAGCGGAATCGTTCCCAGCTATAATAAGATCGTCAACATGCACAAGAATATTCATATCGATCGTACCTTTTGTGAATGTGAACAAGGAATAATCAGAATAAGACCGCAAGAACCCATAGTGTTTTAGGGAAGCCACCAGCTTAGCGAACCAACAACGCGGGGCCTGTTTCAGGCCATAAAGAGATTTGCGAAGGCGGCAAACCATATTAGGCTGATTGGAATGAAAACCCGGGGGAGGTTTCATGTAGAGCTCTTCCTGAAGATCACCATGCAGGAAAGCGTTATGTACATCCATTTGATGCAGTTCCCAATTCTTTGAGGCAGCAATGGCAAGAAAGGCTCGAACGGTGACCATTTTGGCCACAGGAGCAAAAGTTTCCGTGTAATCAATTCCTTCTTTTTGATGATTACCAAGAACCACCAAACGAGATTTGAGTCGTTCAACTGTACCATTCAACTTGTACTTAATCCGATAGACCCACTGGCTACCAAGAGCACGCTTACCATGCGGTAGAGGAACCATAGTACATGTGCCATTATCTTCCAAGGCACGAATTTCAGCCTGCATAGATTCCTTCCATCCATCTTGTGACATTGCTTCACGAAAAGTCCTAGGCTCTTTAGCCAAGGTAATAGCTGCAAGAAAGTTACGATATTTCACAGAAAAACTGTCACAATTTATATAGTTAGCTATAGGATAAGGAGTACCTGAGGAACCGACTGGAGTGGAATGTTCGGGGGATGGACTAGCAGAAGTAACGGTAGCAGCAATATAGTACCGAAAAAGAACTGAGGGTACTTTCGTACGCATGCCCCTCCCTAAAGCATCTTGCTCAGAAGGAGAGGTGTCTGTCGTAGAAGCAGGTGAGACCTCTGTAGGAGTAATATCTGCAGAAACTGTAGTCACGGGATCAGGTACGTCTACAGGAGCTACTGTCAAAGGTTCTGAAACAACATCTGTCATGTCCGAATAATCAAGAAAGGCGAAATCAGCCTCTTGGTTAATAATCTCCACAAGTCTGGGGAATGAGGTACTGATGACAAATCACTGTAAGGAAAATTGTTCTCAAAGAACTTCACATCCCGGGAGACAAAAAATTTCTTTGTTTCTAGATCAAACAACTTCCACCCCTTTTTGCCTAAAGGATAGCCCACAAATATACATTTTCGGCTACGACTGGCAAACTTATCTCCCTTCGCTTTCTGATTATGAGCATAACACAAGGAGCTAAAAACCCAAAGAGAGTCAAAGAAAGGTAATTTTCCGAACAAAACCTTATAGGGAGTCTTATTGCCTAAGAGGGGAGTGGGAGTTCGGTTAATCAAATGAGCAGCAGTAAGAGCTGCTTCGCCCCAAAAGAAAATCGATAAATGAGCCTGAAATCTAAGCGCTCTAGCAACATTCAGAATGTGACGATGCTTCCGCTCGACTCGACCATTTTGTTGAGGGGTACCAACACAAGATGTTTGAAAAGTAATGCCAGTGGAAAAGAAATAATCAAGCATGCAATTAAATTCAGTCCCGTTATCAGATTGGACAACCTTAATTTTTTGAGAAAACTGACGTTCAACCATTGCAATGAAAGCCATAAACATACGAAAAACTTCGATTTTATCGATCAACAAATAAACCCAAAAAGCTCGGGAAAAATTATCTACTAAAGTTAAAAAATATCGTGCACCACAAAAAGAAGAATGAGTGTATGCACCCCATAGATCACAATGAACTTTCTCAAAAATTCTAGTGGACTTATGATCACTAACAGGAAAACTATCTCTAGACTGTTTAGCCCGAAAACAAGTATCACAAGGTTTTGATAAACTGCCAGAATTACGGCTGACTGCGGGAAGAAGCTTTACCACATTTTCGGATGGATGCCCCAAGCGGTTATGCCACAGTTCTAACAAAGAAGGCGATCCGGTAATAGAAACACTAAGAGCAAAAGATGTGCCGCGAAGATAGTAGAGTCCATCCCGCCTAACACCCACTCCAATCAGGTTCCTCGACAGGTCTTGTATAGCACTAGGGATGGCAACGGATAGGGTTCGGATCGGATCAGGCCTGATCCGAATCCGATCCGATCACAATATGCCTCGATCCGAATCCGATCCGATCCGAAACTACTTGTACCGAGCCCCCGAACCCCGATCCGATCCGAGACATTAAAAAAAAAAGACAATAAACCAAACTGTAATTACAAAATCAGCAGTTCAGCACCTGTTTTAAAACAAACCATACAACAAATTCCAAAACTATGAAATGTTTAATACAAACCACACAACAAATCCCAAAACTAAGAAATATTTAATACAAACCACTCCAAATAAATTCAAATTTTTCAGTCAAACTTGAAACTTGCAAACTGAGATCCAAACTGTAAAAGAAACCTATGACTTTCCAGCCAACTCTCTTTCTCCTTGGTACATGATTCCAACAGAGGTAGTCAGTCAGCACAATGTATCCAAACTGTAAGTTTTTAAAGCACCAACCATTATTTAAAGTGTTAGTTAGCAAAATACTTTCAAACAGGAAATGGTAATAAAACAATCCAAATAAATGCTAATAAAAATTTAACTTTTAAAGTACGTTATACCTACTCAATCACTCTCAACATCATCAATGCAAGTTGCCAAGTTTCGCTCATCCTCAACCATCAAAGAAAGTTCTTCATAGAAAAACAGTTCAAGTTAGTAAATAATATTAACAAGTTGCAAATTATGAAAATATAGCAAATTCAAATAGTTTACCCTTGTGTTCATTTCGAAGCCAATTTTGAGTGCACATCAATGCTTCCAAGGTATTAGGAACCAATCTACTCCGATGGGGGCTAACAATTCTTCCACTTGTGCTAAAAATCGACTCCGATGCAACACTTGTAACCGGAATAGCAAGGATGTCCCTAGCAATTTTTGTAGAATTGGAAATTTATTACCATTCATCCTCCACCATCCCAAAATATCGAACTTGGAAGACCTTGATACCACTTTTTCTTCCAAATAATGATCTAGTTTCGATTTTACATCCGCTTGACTAGAAATAGTACTTACGAACATGTCATAATCCGAAAGAGAGTCATTTGCATTACCCAAAGATTTGGAAGAAGATGTCCCACACACAACACTTTCATTCCCAAGTCTCTCACTTTTACTTTGGTACTCATTCAACAAATCATAACAACAATTCCGAATTTTATTAATCTCAATGAAAGCCAAATCACCATAAATACGGGGCAAAAAAAATCAAGAAGCTTCAACTTATATCTTGGATCTAAAACACATGCAATCCCTAGAATTTCATGACATTTACCCCAATATTTATCATACTTTTCAAGCATTCTTTTTGCCATATCCGAGATAAAGATTTCAGAATCATTAACCCAAGTATTTAATGCCAATTTGATATCACAAACTTTTACAAAAAACTCGTTAGCCGTAGGATAAGAAGTTCCCGAAAACATTACCGTTACATCATAAAACAACTTCAATCTCTCATTAATTTTTTCCACTTTTCTCCAATATTGATTCAGAGGTTCATTATTGTCTTCACCATCATCAATATTAATTGTATTCCCTTGATCAGCCTCATTAGACATCTATCAAATTAAAAAAAAGAATTTAGTAAGAACATCATATACTTAAAACAAACCATAGACCTTACTGTAATTAAAAAAAAAAAAAAAACCATGAATGTATAACATATTATAAAAGTCAGGCTACAAAAAAAAAACATCAAAGAATGGTTTAAGAATGAAATTGAGGATTATAAAACGAAATTAAAAAAAAAGAATTTAGTAAGAACATCACATACTTAAAACAAACCATATACCTTACTGTAATTACAAAAAAGAAAACATGAATGTATAACAGATTATAAAAGTCAGGTTACAAAAAAAATCATAAGGATACAAGCAGTGGTAATAAGAGATTTAAAGTAATCCAAAAGTATTTTCGGGAAACCCTAATTTTCACGCACCTTTGAGTGAGATTGAGAGCAGAGATGAGAAGGAAGAAATCCAAGAATGGTTTAAGAATGAAATTGAGGATTATAAAATGAAATTAAAAGTTTTAAATGGAAAAAATCAAGAGAAAGTACCTTGAGAGTTCGTCGATCGGAGGAGCTTGAGTGTTCGCCGATCGGAGGAGCGGCGGCGGATAGAGAGAGGTTGGTCTTGGTAGCGTTCAACGGTGGACAGAGAGAGAGAGAGAAACGACGGAACGGATAGAGAGAGAGAGAAGAGAACGCCGCTTGGAATTGGAAATAAGATAGAAAACGCTTGGAATTGGAAATAAGAAAGAAAACCTAGATTTTTGACATTTTTGTTTATATACCAAAGAGTAAATGTGTAAATATAACAAACATGACGGGGTATTATTGAAAATTAAAACCCTTAAAAAGGGGCCGGATCGGATCGGATCTCGGGGCGAATCAATTTCGGATCGGATCGGGTTCGGATCGGATCGGATCAGACCAAATACCGAACCCGATCTGAAATCCGATCGGATCGGGAAAATTTCTGCCAAATCCGAATTTTTCGGATCGGATCACCTTCGAAACGGATCGGGTTCGGTTAAATGCCATCCCTATATAGCACACATAGAGTAGTCAACCACGTCTGGTGGCAAGGTATGTCGCGCGGTATAGTTAGCCACATGGCTAAGTATGTCGCGTGACAAAGGTTGCCAATTACAGAAACTCTCAATCATTCTTCCTTTGGTTTAACCAATTCATTCTAGTTGTGTGTGACCCAATAGGATTATACTATGTTGGCAATGAGTTCGATCATATCGAATCTCATAAGACATAAGCGGACTCTAGCAAGCCATTATGTCTACCCAAATAATATAACGTAAGAGTTCACGTTTCCAATGGTACACTTCCATTTCTCCCTTTGTCTCACGATGTTATATTGAACACAAGTCATGGTCCTTGTCAACTTGTCTTTGTTCAATGCTTTCTCGATCTTTAAGTATAATGATAATTCCAATCATATTGGGGTACGGCCATACACTTTCATCATTATCACTCATCGAGGGGCCCAAGCAAAACATCTCTCTTCCGAGGGACAAATTCCATCTTGACTTATCATCCTTCCCATCATGAATCCGATCATGCCAAAGATAGCCTTTATAGATATCGTGTTAAGATACCGTTTGACTAAAATCAAACATGACTTTCATCATATGTAAGGTCATGATAATCTCAGGTCTAGGGACTAAATGAAGTAACCTTATGAGATTTAATTATGACATTTGACCATGACATAATTCTCGTGCGGGTCATGTCCAGTCACTTGTTCTCTAACAAGTACCCATAATTTCAATGTGCATCTCTATGCATATAATCATCGTATGATTATCCATTGACAATTATACCAATTATTCTCTTAATAATTAGGGACGGAGATTATTATAAACAAATATACAAAACATATAATAATCAAATGATAAACATCTCATATAATAATAAATAATATCAACACATAAGTCTATCAATCATAGGCCTAGGGCATAACACTAACAGCTTCCCCGAGCGATAATATGAAGTCCGAATTAAAAACGGATCAACGGTTGATTTGTTATAATTTTCGGAAGATGATTTTAGGTTTAGGACCTTCTGGAACGTAGAAGAAGGAAGGAGAAACTGGGAGAAGAAAATACTTCTCTGAGAAGGAAAAGGTAAGAATTTATATAAACAACTTTTCACTTTAGCTCCTCCTAGTTTCAAATTTTACAATCAACCACCTTAATTTCCTATTCACACTAAAGCTCCTTAACTTTTAAAAAGCTTTTTATTTCAAAATTCAAACATTATCCCTTTCCCACAAAATTCCTCATTTATCCATTTAGACATTATATTATTAAAGTTAATTTAATAACATCTAAATTATCAAATTATCCACATAAACACATAACCATTCACAATTTCATATAATGCTTAATATAAGGACAATACACCCCACTCCCACGTGCTCAACACGTGGCCAAATTAGTGCCCGGACCTAGGGTCATGACACTCATTCCCTCAATCTCTCTCTCAATCTCTCAAATCTCTCTCTCAATTAATCTCTATATTATCTCAAACTTTCAAAGTCTCAAACTCAAAGTCTCCATAATTCCATTTTTTTCACATAATTTCATCTTTTCACCAAAAAAATGTCTTCATCTCGTGGCGGCGGTGGCGATAAGGGAAAGAATACGACAACTACGAATCCAATTTCCCCCCCCCCCCCGATGATTCCATTTGGGATAATATACAACCAATTCCAAATGAAACGCTCGAATTGAGCGATGACGAAGTTGATACAACATTTCCAATGGGTGGTCATGGTCGTACCCAAGGGAGTAACACTCAAACCACTCAAACCCAAAGTGAAGCGCGAGGTGGTGGTCAAATCCGAGGTCGAGGTCGAGGAGGTCGAACCACGGGGAGGTCCGACATCATGACCGTGCACTTTTCAAAAGAGCCAATTGAAGGTACCAACCAATACATTGTTTCTTGCAACCATTGCACTAAAAAATTTGCCTTTACCCATGGAGGTGGTTATGGGACATTTAAAAGACACTTGACGTCAAAGCACCCCGACCAAGTTGGAGATGCCCAAGATCAAACACAAGTACAAGAATTTACGAGATCCTCACAAGGTATGTCTTCGCAATTATTTAAATTTGAAAATGCAACGTATAGAAGAGAAATGACAAAATATACTTCTGCTAAAGGATTACCCTTTAATTTTGCTAATGATAGATTATGGTCTCATATGTCACAACTTTGTTTAAATCTTGTGGCTAAAGAAATTAATAAAAATACAAGTACTCGTGATACTAAATTCCAATATCTATAAGGGAAATTAACTTTAATTAATATGTTTAAAGATTTACCTCAAAAAATTGTCAATATGTGCCGATATATGGAGTGGTCATCGGCAAACTCACAGCTATATATGAATTACATGTCATTGGGTTGATAGTAGTTGAAAATTACAAAAACGATTAATTGCATATAAATCTTTTGATACTATTTATAACGCTCAAAATATTTATAACAAAATTGCTAGAATTTTACAAGAATATGAATTAGTTCACAAAATTTTTTCAATTGGATTTGATAATGCTGCTAATAATACTGCTAGTCTACCATTACTCATTGAAATTTGTCAACCATCCATTGGGGATAAATTTTTTCATGTTAAGTGCATATGTCATATTTTAAATTTCTGTGTGCAAGATGATTTATCAACTTTAAAGGAATATGTAGCCCCAATTAAGGAAGTTCTTGCTTATATAATGAGAAATCATAGTGTAACAAAATTGTGGATTAGATTTTGTAAAATAAATAATATCCCACCTAAAAGATTTTTCCTAGATGTTTCAAACCGATGGAATTCCACTTATAAAATGTTATCCGACTCTTATAATTTTCGTGAACTATTGTGTCAGTTTATTCAACAAATAGAGTATTCAACTATAATATTGCCTCATCAATGAGATGTTTGTAATAATTTAAAGAAATTTTGAAAGTTTTTAAAGATGCTACCGTACAATTATCCGGTTCTTACCATCCCACTTCACCGTTAGTTATAGAACACGCCACTAAAATTAGTTATATATTTATGCATTTTAAAGATTATCCAATTTTAGGTGAATGTATTAGCAAGATGAGAACAAAATGGCTTAAATATTTTTTGAATATTTCCCCATTGTTTTTAGTAGCTAAACTATTAGATCCTAGGATAAGGGAGAAGGTTTAGAACAAATACTTGATTATTATTATAAGAATCTATTTTCCACCGGCTTTGATTTGTTTTTAGATAGACCTATCCCAAAGGCAAAAGACGTTGTAACTGAGACTAAAAATATTGTATATGCACTTTATAGAGAATGTTATGATCTTTTTGGTAATATTGTTTATCCTAGTTGTTGGGTATGCATGTTTTAACCCTCCTATTTTGTATTAGATTTGATTGATACCATAACCTCCTGTCTATTTTAAGGACTTTAGGACCCTATGTAATGAAGCTTAGACTTCAATTTTTTAGCTAAGTCCATTCTATAGAATAGGTTAAATTTAGGCTTGAAGACTGGCACAAGACTCATTGGATCTAAGGATATGCAGTTCAGAAGTTCAAAACCGCCTAGTGGAATTCTTGGTTAAGAACCGCTCCTGAACTCTAGTGTGAAAACCGCCCTGTTGAACCGCACATGCAACCGCATTGCAGTTCCAAATCTCAAACCGCACTGAAGGATCCTCAACACTGGTGAAACCGCTCTTGTCAAACCGCTCCTCACCAGGACCGCTCCAATGATTGGCTACTTGAAGTGAACCACTTTTTATCCGTTGGAATCCACGTCAGCAATATCAAAAGTCAACCACCAAATCTTGTCACGTGATTCAATGTCAGAGAAGATCTGCAAGGATCTTGAAAAGGTGACAGGTGTCCTAACCTCATTGCTTGCAGCTGGAGCCTGATCAGCTTTATCTGCAACTGCTGTACCTAAGGAAAAAAGTGGTTGCTGTGGACCAATGGAATTGCATCAAGGACTGTCCTTACACAGTTGTATCCAACGGCTAGTTTCTTGATGACTGGGTATAAATACCCCTAATCTTCACCATTTGAAGATTGCTTGAAAAATTGAGAAATTGCTGTGTTCATAAGAAGTTGAAGCTCTGCCCAGAAATTCATAAGTCCTTTGAATCTTCATCTTCATACTTCAAGAAATATTCCCCAGCCCAGAAATCAAGCCTCAACACATTCAAGAATCATTGAGCTCTACATCTCACAGATTTAAAGAGCCTTGATCTTGAACACACACACACACCTCACTTGTTTAAACACATAGTTTATTCATTTGAGATACACTGGTTATAGTCTAGGATTTGTTCTTCATAGAAAAGATTTTATTGTACTTTGTAATCTCTCAAATACTTAATATAAAATCTCTCTTAGAAATTCAAGACTAACCATCTTGGTAGTGGACGTAGATCGTTTATCGATTGAACCACTCCAAATCACTTGTTCTTATATTTCTGCATTTATATTTCCTGTGATTACTAATTATTTATCTCTATCTCTGTTTGATCTTATTTTAGTTATCCATTATTGTGAAATAGTGTTTGGAGTTAACATTGTCAAAAGTACACATGTTTGTAAAACTGCTCTTATCAAAACCGCCTAGTAAAATCGCGTTTTACAAACCGCCTCTCAAACCGCTTATACTCTATTATTCCGCTGTGCATTTTACATTATCACTTGCAGTATATTATCAACTGCAAGAGGATTTTGTAAGCAAGAGGTTTAGTTTTTAAAAGAGGGCGAAAATTTTTAAACATCTATTCACCCCCCCTCTAGCTGTATTTTCACCCTTGTTGCCACCTTTGGGACCAACACTAGTAGTGAAAATGTAGGTGGTAGTTCTCACGAAGATAGCGATCCCTTTAACTTTATAGATAATTTAATTAAATCTAGAAGTCAAAAACGTCAACGAGGTGGCTCCACTTATGTTGAACTTGAAAATTATTTAACCACTTCTTTTGAGCCTATAGAAGAAATTGATATTGTAAAGTGGTGGGCACGAAGGGCAAACAACTATCCTATTCTATTATTGATAGCAAAGGAGATCCTAGCCGCTCCCGCCTCAACCGTCGCCGTAGAAGAAGTATTTAGTGTAGGAGGAAATGTCTTGTCCGATCGAAGGTCAAGATTGTCTCCATATAATTTAGAATATCAAATGGTGCTCGGCGATTGGCATAGAGCCGAGCTACGACTTCAAGATAAAAGAAATAGTTTCGAGGAGGAGGAGACCTTTGATGAAGATACATCGGGGAGCGAAGCGGAATGAACTACGCCGCTCTTTAGACTTTAGATTATGTTAATTGTAATTTTATACATTAGACTTTAGATTAGGTTTATTTTTATTTAATTGCAATAGTTAGGTTGAGGTAAAGGCTCCTAAATGTCTCCCCTTATTTATAAAAGGGTAAGATTGGTTGTCCCCCTCATTTGTAATTTTATTTTAATTAATAAAATTTAAGGGTACCGTCCCTTTTTCATTTACTCCCTTCGTCCCACCAATTGCTTCACCCTTTTCCTCCGGCACGGGAATTATGGTAATGGGAGGGAAAAAAAAATGTTGTGAGTGTAATTTGAAAATAGGAGAGAGAATTAGTGGAGGGAATAGTGAATTTGAAAAGTGTTGTGAGTGTAATAGTGTTTTAGGAGAGAGAATGAGTGGAGAGAATAGTGAAGATTCTTTGCCAAAAAAGGAAAGGTGAAGCTTCTAACGGGACGCCCTTTTGGGTAATTAGTGAAGCTTTTATTGGGATGGAGGGAGTATATACTTTCGTTTATTTTAAAAAAAGTTAAGTTTTATTTCTTTCAAAATTCATAACTTTTTTTATATAACTTTTTGCAAAAAATGTATGTAGTAAACAAAAGTCTAAAATAGCCTTATTTATCCAAAAAAAATTAAAAAAAAAAATTAACTTTTTTATAAAACTTAACAGAAACTGTTAAAAATTTAACTGTTTTTTTTTTTGAAAAATCTGTACACCCGCCCAAACCAACAATTTCTTTTTTGAAAAACTGTACACTTGGGCGACCGCCCAAATCATTCGGCCCTCTTGGGCGGCCGCCCAAACCAACAATTTCTTTTTTGAAAAACTGTACACTTGGGCGACCGCCCATATCATTCGGCCCTCTTGGGCGGCCGCCCAAAAATACAATTTTTTTTTTGAAATTGACGGTTCAAAACCGAAATTGGAACCGGACGGT
The DNA here is from genome assembly GCA_022495995.1 of Adenophora triphylla var. japonica. Taxonomy (NCBI): domain Eukaryota; kingdom Viridiplantae; phylum Streptophyta; class Magnoliopsida; order Asterales; family Campanulaceae; genus Adenophora; species Adenophora triphylla. The sequence continues at coordinate 126,853 of JAFEMH010000021.1, forward strand.
CGGTCCGAATCGAGAACCGGAACCGTGAATAAATCGGGCCGGTTTCGGTTATTATTATTATTATTATTTTATTATTATTATTATTATTATTATTATTATTATTATTATTATTATTATAATTATTATAATTATTTTATTATTATTATTATTATTTAATATTTATTTATTATTATTATTATTTTATTATTATTATTATTTTTTATTATTATTATTATTTTATTATTATTTTTAGTATTATTATTATTATTATTATTATTATTATTACTATTATTATTATTATTATTATTATTATTATTATTATTATTATTATTATTATTATTATTATTATTATTTGGATTGAGGACAGAATAGTAATTTGGGTTTGAGTCCAATGGAATGAATTTGATGAAATTGAACATTTCTCCCATTTTTGAATGGAATGACAAATTCCTTCATTTGATGAAATTGGGCATTCCATCAAAATGGAAAATCTAAAAAAAATTAAATCAAACATATCAAAAAAATTGATCAAACAAAATTGAAAATTTCATTCCTTCACTTTACCACAAACCAAATAAGGCCGTGAAGAGGACTTAATGAAAGTTGTCACTTCATTGATAAGAAATGTAAATGTTATCGCAGAAAAGACAATGAATGGTTGCGGTGCATCTTAAATTACTAGTATTGAGAGTTAGCAACCCTCTTTAGTGGCAACTTCGGTGGTAATAGATATCAAAATCAAAATTTTTTTTTTGTTACCCAGGTTTTCAGTTTTGTCGGACTAATCCTGGACCATCAGGTACCGGCCCCTCAGTATATTGGTGGAGGTAAATCGCGGGATGTGTCCTATGCGTAGCATTCTTATACTCTGTGAGCCTGGAGCCCTCCTACAAGACATTTACATCACTCTTACATCACCGGCCGCTCAATCTTTCCTGCCGAGGCAATTGCATCACTCTTACAACACCAATTGGCTGCTTCAGCTGCTCCTGCCAAGATTCGAACTCCCCACACTGAGAATTCAAGCCCAGCAATTTTTTTGATATTTATGTTCACGAGTTAGTATCTTCATTCAATAGTAAATGTACAAATATCGGTCAAAAGAAGTATCTCCAAATATCGCTGGAGATACTAATTCCTTTGCATAGGTTTTTTTATTTTGTTTATCTTTTATCACTTTTCATTTTATTTTTAATTATTAATAATATTTAATTAGTTAAAATTTTTAAATGTAAAATAAATTTAACAATATGAAAATAAAAGTTTGAGTAATTAATTTGATACTAGCTATTGAAGATGATAGTACTTTTTGCATAGATATCAAAATTTATATTGGAGATGATATTATTATTTAAAATGATAATTTGCTACCATGTAAATAGTGTCCATAAATATCAAAATTTAATTTTGATACCTATGGGTTAACTCCACATTGAAGATGTCCAACACTAAGTTTATTCACAAGATCTACCCTAATTAATGTTTGTGAAAGTGCTTCAATGTTCTTGTGTTATTGAGCATTTATGTGGCAGAGGTGATGCAAATTGTTTATTTTCAAAATTTGATAAGAGTTAATCAAGTTTATCATAATAACTAAATAAAATTATTTTTTTTGAGATTTGTGATGGGAGGAACATTTTGATCTATGAGAGTTTTAATTGATGAATTCGCGATATACAAGTCAAAAAAAACTTGTAGGACTTTAAAATCAATATTATACTACTTAATTTTTCACGTTGATTAATTAAAACCATCAATTTGATCATACAACTTATGCCTCGTTTGGTAACTGATTGGAATTAGCCCATATTAATATTAAGGGGATTGTTGGTCCTATGATTAATAATAAAACTTCCTAATAATCTTGATTGAAAATATAAACACTAGTCTTCGCCCGGAGGGGTTTATTGCAATTTTATTTGATAGAAATCGCATAAAACAAGACAATGTTCTTTTAAAAATTAAATTACCCGTAACAATTATCAAGAGGCTATCAAGGGCACAATTAAAGAAAATTAACATTTTTTTTTTTAAATTGACAACTTGTTAACATTTTGTGTAGAGAGAATTAAATATGGAAGACCAAACCATTTAATAGTTGACATATATATTGGGGGTAGTTTCGTCAAAAATATTTTTATCCACTATCTTCTAATACCCTCATTAATAATACCACCCTTCCATTTGAATAAATAAGGAGGGGACAAGAAGCCAATATCGGTGAATATGATAATTTATACTGTTGTTTTTTTTTTCCTACAAAACACTCGAGTTTAGGATTATTAATCCCATCTGGTGCTAAGCGGGCTATCAAACGGGCAATTATAATTTTTAATGATGAGTTGACGATTGTGACTCGTAAATTGAAATCCATAAAAATAATTGAGTTGCAAGAAATTTGAATTTACAAGTTGAAATTACCCAATCCAATGGATAGAAAGTTTAAATTTATGAGTTAAAATTGTTAGATCGTTAATTAAAACTACTATAACCACATTAATTGTTAAATTTACATAGTGTACATCAAATTTAACCCCAAACAACATTAAGGTTATAAAAAAGTTTATGAATTTTTTATTGCGAATATAGTTGCTAATGAAATGAAAGATTGAATATTAAATTAATATATAGTAAGATCTTAAAACAACATTCAATCATTTATTGACAACTGTATTTATAATTAATATTTTTTTTATAACTTTAATTTTACTCTTTAACCACCTGAAAAATAAAGAAAAATCCAATCCCACAATGGTAAGTTGGTAACGAATAGCAGCATAAGTAAGCGTATCAAACTCTTTCTGGACACTGATAGGAAAGTTAAACAATTACGTAACATTATTGATGATGATTAGTTCAAGTATTGGCTCCTCCGGTGTTAAACTCCCATTTCATTTTCCTTGTTCATCACCAATAATCCCTAACCCTAACCCTAACCCTAATCCCAAATCGCTTTCTTCACATACAATTCAATCCTTCCTAAAATTTTCTTCTCGAATTTATCGCCCAATCAGAGCTTCTTCCTCGTCTGTATCGACTATGGCTGCCGCCGCCGATCAGAGCAGTAAACCTACTATCGATTCCGTCCCAAATTCTTCAATCACTCTGTTGTTTGTTGAAATGGGCGTTGGCTACGATCAACATGGGTAAATAATTTATCTTGCTGGTGCGGATTATATTAGTATTATGTATGCACATAGGTGATATGTATTTTTTTTTTTTCAAATGTGATGAAATTTGAACAGGCAAGACATCACGTCGGCGGCAATGAGGGCGTGTAGAGATGCCATCTCTTCCAATTCCATCCCTGCCTTCCGCAGAGGTAATCGCTTCCATTGATTTCCTTTTTTTTTCAACGTCTTCATTTAATATGCTATGCTTTTTATTTAACACTGAATGATATTGTATTTTATTTTTAAAATTTACCCGTAAATGATGTACATGTTGATAACTAATCAAGTTTCTAATCAATCAAGTTTCTAATCCTGATATGCAATTCCAATTCTACAATGTGGATACTAAGGTACATAGTCTGACATGTGGTCTGTGCTACTAAAATTGCTTGAACGGTCCAATTTTGACCCTTATTTTGGGAAGGAGGGGGAAATATCAATTTCTCCATTGCGGCTAGATGTATCCTTTTGGTTGTGTATTTATCCCTTTCTTAGTTTTGAAACCATTGACACAAATGTAAGAGAGAGTGAGAATGCTAAAACCATGAAAGGGCACTGACCGCAAATTAATCATGCAAGTAAACAAGGTGCTAGTTTCTTTTATGTTTTGAAAAAACTCTCTAGCTCAGCACTTTTGTCATAATGAGTATGACTTTGTCTTTGTTTTTTTTTCCATCATAGACTGATTACAGTGGTTGATTGTGTTTTGATTCATACAAGTTTGAATAAATACTGGAAAAAGTCAATTTTCTCTGTAACAAACAAGGACACCAATTTAGGGAAGGATATATTATATCATTGCTATAAAATTTATATTCATATATTTGTTTGAAGAAGCAATCCCATATGGAAGAATGCTAGTGATTCTTAGTTATTTGCTGTAGAGAAACAGAAAATCAGTCTTGTATCAAGTTCAACAGATCCCTACCATAACACTAGAAAACTCCACCAAAAGTTTTCGCTTAAACTACCTAATATGAGAAGCTTCATGTGAAAACTTTTGTCGTGCACGTGTAAGATGCAGTCTAGCACTTGTCCATTATGAGCTCTAATTTTTTATTGTTATCAGAAAAGAAAGCGTCTTAACCATCCAAATTGTAATGGGGACTGCTCTAAGAAACCATATACTCCCTCCGTCCCATTCATAGTTGCGAAAGGCTAGCGCCTCTCTCGCCCGCCTCGCCGTTTTGGCGCCTTTAGGGGTCGACCGCCTTTTGGTTTTACGGCGGGCTGTTGTTAGAGCTGTCAATACGGGATAACGGGACGGGACGGGACGAGACGAAATTATGTTGTCCCGGGAACGGGAACGGGACGGGACGAAACGGGATGGGACTAAAATAGTCCGTCCCGTCCCAAATCTATTGCGGGACGCGGGACAATGCGGGACCCGTTGACCAGGCGAGATTAGACGTTGACTAGGCGGGATGCCTCCAAGGCCACGGCCAAAGCCAAGGCCCGGCCAAGGCGGGCCAGGGCCAAGGCTAAGGCGGGATTTCTCATTTGGTTTGTTTGTTGGTTTAAAGGTACTATTTGAGGAAGCTGAAGAAGGTGAAGAAGAGCAATGGGCAAATTCTTACCATCAATGAGGTATTTGTAGCTCTTGCATATGCATGTTTGATGTAGTTGCTGCTATGCCTACGGTTTCGTCGGTTGAAAACAAGATAAAAGCATCTCACCTGTCAATTTTGTCCTAGTGTCTTAACTTAAGTTATAATCTGTAGAACTTACTGGGTTTCTGACCTGCTTGCCAGGCTGCTATTTTGACCCAAGTTGGCTGTCTGCATTTTATGATTGTTTTCTAACATTTCCAGATAATTAAATAGGCCAAAATGTTTTGGTCAAGGATCATGTATACTAACGGCATCAGGAGATATGATTTCCTTAACACGTGTGTGTAGCTTAAATTGGTAAAATTATTGGCAGAGGGAAATATGGAAGGGGTAATGCATAATTAACACATTATCATCTGAATGTTGATGGCTAGAACTGAAGATTAGATTTCACTAATTGATTTTATTGCCATCTTAAAAGAATGCCCTAAAAGCTTTAGTTTTGTTGTAATTCAGAGAAGGTTCATCAGCAAGCCTACTTGACGGGACGGGACGGGATGGGTGGGACCGCACTATGTTGTCCCGCGACGGGAACGGGACGAGACGGGACTAAAATATTTCGTCCCATCCCGTCCCGTCCCATTTGTATGGTGGGACGGGACGTCCCGCTTGACGGCACTAGCTGTTGTGTGCCTTTTAGGCTAGGTGAGGCGTTTCTTGGTTATGGTGAGAGGCGTGAGGAGTCCGCCTTTGTCAATAGACATAATAGGCATATGTGTAGTGTTAAACTAGGTCATTTTGTAATTTTAGTTTCAATAATTTAACTTACCCAATGCGTTGTTTTGGGATAATATGGAGTAAAGATAGCTTGTGGCGTACATGAGAAAGAAAGATATCCATAATTTCTCTCGAGCGATAAAAAGAAAATAAGTGTGATAAATAACAAATTAGAACGACGACAAAGGAGTGGGACAAAACATCACAAATAGCTTGCTTTATTCAAATTTTTAAAGGGAGGCTTGCAAATTTTAATATGTTTACTAATTTAATTTGTTTTTTCGCTTTACTTTGGATCTCCTTTGTCATTTAAAGTTTTAACTATATCTTATGTTCATCTCTAGGTATGGAATTATAGATTTAAAATTATATATTCGAATTCACCTATTTCACGCTTTTAAACAACTAATTGTTTACTGATTTGAACATAAAATGTGTTTTTTTTCTTAGAATTCTCACTTTTGGGTGCTTTAGTTGTGTTAAGTCGCTATTACATGTGAAATTGTGACCTTTATTTAATGCAAAATTCTTGTTCTTAACATGTTTAAGATTTGTTTAATATATTTTACATATATATTATTTTACTATTCCTTTTTGTTCTATTTTACCGCCTTGCTCGCCTTTCGGCCGCCTTTCAACCGCCTCGCCATTCGCCTTTTCTAGGAACTTCTCGTCCGCCTCTCGCCTTACGCCTTTAACAACTATGGTCCCATTACAAAAGGCACAAAATGGGTTTTGCACAAAAAATAAGAAAAGTGTATAGTGGAGTAGGTGTTGTGAGTATGAAAAGTGAGGTAGGAGAGAGAAAGTGGGGTAGGAAATAGTAAGTGGATAGATGATGTGAGTATGATTAGTGGATCCCATGAATAAGCATGTATTAAAAGCTTACCTTTTTGGGCTTGTGCCTTTTGTAACGGGACACCAAAATGGGGTTTTTGTGCCTTTTGTAATGGGACGGAGGGAGTATACTATGTAATATCGATAGAGATATGCAATGAACAGGGAATTGTAGGTGAATGTAACAAATGATTTCAACTTGAATTAGAGCACTTTGTTCTACATGATACCATAAATGTTTCAGAAAACCCACAATTGAGTCCCATACAGTATGATTCACTACATATTTTAGATCATGCAATATGAATATGTCGTTTTCTGACTTATGTACCAACTTTAGTTGATTTTTGCCTTTTCTCTTCTTTCGTTTTTGTTGAGCCCTCATTTTTTTTTGGTGTGCTTAGTTACTAATATGTGGAATGTTAAACTGTGTAGGGTCTATACCTGGCGTTACATTCGAACAGATGAAACTACAGATCAAGCTTGGAGTCCCTCGACCTCTTCAATCTTCCTTGGATGTGGATAAAGTGAAGTCTGTTTTCCCTTAGTAAGTGTCTTACAATTTTGAGTGAATCATTTCTATATCATGCCTTTTGAAGAATAATTTTATATGGCACCAAATCTAAGCTAACATTTACTAATAATTTTGGAGAGAACAACTTTTCCTTGCTGGATATCATTTGTGACAAGTGATTGAGTAGCATTGTTGTCTTTACCCTGAAAAAATCTGAAAGCTGAAGTGTTTGTTGGGGAAAATGCTCAGCCCTCGTTCCTTCCCTACATGCATACTCCCTCCGTCCCACTATACTTGACACTTCTTTCCATTTTGGGCCGTCCCACTTCACTTGACACCTTCCAAAAATAACCAAGTTTTTATATTTTTATATTAATGGACCCCACCACTCATTCTCTCTCTTCATTTTCCACCACTCAATTTATTCAACTAACACTACTATTTATCCCACTCATTCTCTCTCTTCATTTTCTATCACACATTTTCTTTATTTAATTGTTTCTTCTTAGTTCCCGTACCCACTCCTTGGGTGTCAACTATAGTGGGACGGAGGGAGTATATGACATAGGTTGAAAGTTGCTATTTGCTTGCAATAGTTTCTTAAGTAATTTGTATAAAACCCCTCCCGAAGGAACAAAGTGAAAAAAACTTTTTATGTAATGATGAGCTTTTCCATAAAGACCTATATTCAATCCCGACCTATTCATCTTGGAGCATTTGTAGGTAACTGGGAGATTAGGGAAGCACATTTGAATATTTGCCTTTGGTGCTTTATGGGTTGATACGATGATCTTCGACAAATGTGAAAACCTTTTGAGGCTTTGTCCCTGGAAAGGCGCATCATATGCTGCAGTCATGCTGATTCTCATGGTCACACACACACACATATATGATCCATCCGTCACACTATAAACTGCACACTTTCCCTTTAGGGCGTCTCATTACAAACTACACATTTTCTAAAATGGTAATGTTTTATTACTTTATATTAATTAGATCTACATGTCATACTCACAACAACAATTCAATTACTATTCCCTACCTCACTCTCTCTCCTACGCTTTTCATACTCACAACACCTACTCCACTATCACCTTTTCTTAATCTCCGTGCTAGCACTAAGTGTGTAAAACAATTACATTAATGCATGTAAATCACAATTCTCCACCACAAAATGATATGATTAATGAATAATGGGAGATTATCGCCATCAAAATAAGATAGTTTATAGGGTCACTTATCTCATGCTATAAAGCAAAGACAATAAGATGGTGAAATTCTACACAAGGACGCTCATGCATTCTTAACCACAACTGTCAACCTGACTACTATTTAGGGATTAAATATGACTTTATTGGCTTGTAATGTTCGTGACAATCGCGGGCTAGGTGTACGGCTACAAATGAAGGCAAGGACGTACAAAGTCAAGCAAGTGAAACTAAGAAATCTTCCATGCCAAAATAAATCATCTTTTGAGTGTAACTTTCCACTTACTCATGTCTCCCCATATTTCAACCCTTGAACTTGGAATTTTACATACTTTCATAACAATTGATCACATTCCTTTCTTTCATTTGATCGCTTTGAATCACAATTTCCATCACATACGAGGACAAGGCTTTTTAGATTTTCATCTTCTTTTCTTTTTGAGCTTTGCATAAGTTAATCACGAAGAATGTTATGAACTAAATACAAGCTAAATAATAACTTTGCACTTGCCCTTATTTTCGATTGCAATACATAACTTTTTTTTTTTTTCCAAAGTTGACCTCTTTCCACTCATTCTTATTATTTCTCAAGCATGACCCACAATTTATCATTCATTCATTAGTTTCACTTTCTTGAAAAAGTGTGAAAATGTATGTATAAATGTAAGGGTTAGATAATTTGGGTGCAAAATGAATGCGAATGGCGGTCTAAAAATATCCATTCTTGATAAAGCTCAAAAAGGATTCTAGCGGAAAATTTTAAGTGACTAGAAATTTAAAGACTCACAGATAAGATTAAAAGAAAATAGGAGTAACTTTTTTTTTTTTTTTTGATTTTGATTTTGATTTTGATTTTGATTTTGATTTTGATTTTGATTTGTATGTTTATTTATTTATTTATTTTTCAACAACCTTTTTTCACGATGACATACGAAGATTCATGTTAGCCGACCCCAAATTATTTTGGGACTAAGGCCTTGTTGTTGTTGTTGTTGTGAGGAGTAACCTATTTGATGTGCTATTGACAGTTATGCAAATATGTTATAGGGACCCCGATAATGCCAAAGTGATCATATAATGGTCTCCTAAATTGATGACAATGATCAAGAAAATAGTATGAAAGTGAAATGTGAAGTAATCGCCATTCATATGTATCAATGAAATCACATCCCCATATTGATAATATTACTCAAGATTTCACATTTAAAGCACCCTAAAATCATTATACCCTAAAATCATTATAGACTTTAGCAAACATCCAAAAATATGAAAATAACAAGTAAATTTAATTTTTTTTTAATTTTTTGGTGCACTATTTACATTCTCTATAAACCTACAAGCTCGGAGAGACTCACAAAAAACTAAACATTGCCCACCCCAAAACTTAAAACATGCTATGTCCTCGGAGTATAAAAATAAATGAAGATATATCTTGGGTTCAAAAGTTGACACGACACAAAAAAATTAAAAAGAAAGCGAAGTAAATGTTACTTAGTTGGGTTGCCTCCCAACAAACGCATTTGTTTAAAGTCGTTAGCCCTACTATGACCCCGTTTTACTCGGGCCTAGGCTTGGTCAAAGTGTTCTTGTCTTTTGCCTTTCTTTCTTTGAACCACTTCATGCTTTCTGGGGTTCTAATGCCTACAACACGACACATATTTTCCCATCTTAAGCAATTTCGGTGGAATCCAATGGAACTCTTTGGCCTTTGTGCTTCTGTTTGGCCTTCTTCTTTCGTGGGGTACTCCCCCCTTTCTTATAGTTTGAGGATGTTTGTGACTCAACAGATGTGACTACTTTAATTATGTAATCGTCATCCCAAAACTTTATGGGAATTTCCACCTCCTCTATCAAATAGCATGATTCCGGACCTAAAATAGGTCCCTTAATGGTATCAAGAACTGAAATTTCAACCTTTTCTCCCAAAACATCCATGGAGAGGTTCCCTCTTTCACATTAATTATTGTATTGGTGGTAGCCATGAAATGACGCCCAAGCAAGATGGGTGTTTCCTCGGTTCTACCAACATATTTTTCCATCTTAAGATCCATAAAGTCCACAGGAACAATCATCTGGAGTAATGGACTAGAATGTCCTCTACAATACTTTCGGATTAGGTTTTAAGTATTCTTCCGCTGGCTGCTATGCATTCGGTAAGATCCACACAACATGCAAAAAATCCCTTATGAACAAAATAATATATGAACTCAAATCCATATCGGGCGTTAGCCGCTCAGTGAGATTCAATTATCAAAAAAATGGCTTATATTTAATTAATCCACTTACATGCAATTAATCACATTCATTTAACATCAACATATTCGCCATTATGGAACATAAAAGAATTAGGAAGAATAAAATCACCTTTGATAAACTCAACAATAAATTGATCTTGGAAAGAATTAAATATTAACGAGGTTTTAATACAAGTTACCTCCAATCCATAGAAAAGGAAAATTAGTTCATCATAGCTTGTTCAACAACAATGGAGAATAAAAACTAAAGAAAAGATATATATATCTGGAAAGAAGAAATTGAACAACCTAATCTAGTATTTGTATCTAAACTAAAACCTTAATCTAAAAGGTTAAAGAATTATAACTAAATGGGAACCTCAAAATAAATAAGAAACTGGTATTAAATAAATCCTAGAAACAATAGAATATGAAATTTATTTTTCTTCTCCAATTAACGTGTTGAGTGCAGCTCAAGGTTGGAATGCTTTTCGAAATTCCCCATAGGATGGCAGCTACCGCCCCTAGGCTCAGCTTCACACGTTGAGTTTCTGTAAAGTGGATGCGGACGCACCTTAGTATGGTGTGCGGCCGCCCCTTCTGCATTGACGACTTGTACCTCTGCCGCTGAACTTTCGGAGGTCGTAACTTCTTGATACGAACTTGTTTTGGAGTTGGAAAGCTCTTGTCACGAGTACTATCCAGTGGTCTTGATTGCTCTGTGTTCACATTCCTACCCCATTCTTTATTATTCCTTATTGCACTCTTCAAGTCCATAATCCATGCAAACTTCCTTCTCTTCCCTATACTAATACACACTCCAAAACAACATTAAAACACTAACACAACCCAAGGACGTGCATCAAATAACTATAAAAGTATATCATTTAAATGTGTAGAAACACATCCATCAGTAGGTAACGGGGAGATTAGGGAAGCACAGTTGAATATTTGTCTTTGGTGCTTTATGGGTTGATACGATGATCTTCGACAGAGGTTTTAACCTTTTAAGGCTTTGTCCCTGGAAAAGCACATCATATGCTGCAGTCATGGCGCTCATGGTCACACACACATATACTCCCTCCGTCTCACCAAACTACACGCTTTCCCTTTAGGGCGTCCTACTACAAATTACACACTTCCTAAAATGGAAATGTTTTATTACTTTATATTGTCGTACTCACAACAACAATTCAATTACTATTCCCTACCCAATTTCTCTCTCCTACGTCACCTTTCATATTCACGAACACCTACTCAACCATCACTTTTTCTTAATCTCCGTGCAAATAGTGTGTAGTTCATAGCGAGACGGAGGGAGTATATATCTGTCGCTTGACAGTTACGATGTGAGTTCTTTAGCATCTTGGATAAGAGCTGGTTCTGCTCTTAGTCGGTTGCAGATTTTCTTTGTACCAGGTTTTTGGGCTTTGGTAAAAATGGAGATGCTGTATGTTTTTAGAGATATTATACATTTGCAACTTTGAGGTGTATTTGGATGGAGAGGAATGCTCAATTTTTTTTAGGGAATATCGTTTTCTTCTCTTATGCTTAAGGAGAGGATCCAGTTTCTTGCTTCTATATGGTCTGACATATTGGAAGCTGTCCGGGATTTATCCATAACGAATTTGATCAAGGATTACAGAGTAATTCCCATTAGCTTTGTTTTGGGAAGTTATTGTCCATAATATAGAAATTTGATGTAGTCATGATTTGATTTTTTTGGTTTCATTTTTGCTTCTTGTTTTTCTTTTTCATATTTTCCTTTAGTGGGCTTCTTTTAGTCCGATAGTTGTATTTTCTAAAAAGAAACGTCATAGAGATAAAAATGTTTTGGGGTCTTCTATCAATAGAAAATTATTTTATGAAATTCGTACTGGTTTGTGTTTTGTCCTTTTTCCATGTTATTATTGATGTAGACAGTCTTAATAAGTTTTACTTAAACGAGCTGTTTTATCTTTGTTTTGCATGTAAAAATGACAGTGGAAAGATCGAGAAATTTGAAGTTGTGGATGGTGGATTGATATGCTCAAGTGGTGTGCACGTGGAGGAAATGGGAGACAAGAACGACGATTGTTACATAGTTAATGCAGCCGTGTATGTTGGTTATTGAGTGTTTAATTGTTCGCTAGTGACTTCAAGGTCAGTTTTTTCTCTACCCATAAATCTTTGTTTAAAGTAAATTGTGTCCTTGCATTTTGTTTTAAAGCAATCTCTCATTCTAATTTAATTGTTGGCAGTTTATAGAATTTTCTTTTGATACAATATTGGATGTTCTTAAGCAATTTGTTATCCGAATATCTAGGTCTTCTGTACTTTTTTGTTGCTTTATTGGTTGACTTGACCTGTTCATAATTCTCTGTTGGTTCCTCGGTTCTTTCTAGAAATTAGCCAGCAATCAACTCTTTTAGTTGTATAGGGATTTAAAACATAGTTGTCTGCGCGTAGCGGTCTCCTGTGAGTATGTGGGTTGAGGTTATGATCAAGTCATGTCACATTTGGTTTGACAGGTTTTGAACAATTTTGACTAAAACCGAAATCAAACTGAAATGTCGGTTTCAAGATTTTCCTAAACCGAAACCAAGCCGATCGGACTATTTTGTTGTCAAATTCACTTTTGTTATGGCTATGTTCTATGTATAGGAATGAGAAGCATGAAAGGGAGGTAGATGAAGATGAAAGAAGCTAGGTAAAACAGGGCAAAGCACACGTGCCAAGCAGCCCAAATAAGTACAAATTCTTATTAGTGAATTCCACTCCATCCGTCCCAAAATGAATGACCATTTGAAATTTAAAGGTCATTTTGAAAAGGTTGATTTTAATGGAAAAAAATCATAAATATTCTTACTTTTCACTTTCAAACTTTTAGTTTTGCAAAAATATAATAAACTATGAAAAAAATCATTAGGGATAGTTATTTGAAGGAGTCATTCATTTTGGGAGAAAAAGGACATTCAGTTTGGGACAGATGGAATAACAATTTACGAATAAAATTGAGAGAGATCCTAGAGTATCTATTCTTGGATGTGAAGAACCAATTAGAGATAGTAATCAAAATACTTATAAAAAAAGATCACCATATGGATCAAAAAGTACCAAATGGAATATTGGTTCATTCCCCACCTCTACCAACAATAACCCACAAGCCCCTAATGCTTGCCTAATGAATCTATTTTTACTTCTTAATTTGTTTCATTGTCTTAGTAAAAGATAGTTGTGTTTCCTTACTATTCGAAACATCATCCAACATATGCTAATGCTTCGTGGGAGTTTTGTGCTCATATGTGGATGTTGAACAATTACCCCAATGAATTCCATTGCATTATCCCGCATAAAAAAAGTAAATTAACATGCTTAAGTAACATTCACACTTGATAAACTAATAATATACCCCCTCCGTCCCATTAATAAGTTTACAAACTTTCTCTTTGTGTGTCCTATTGATAAGTTACACTTTTTCAAAATGAATTTTTTATAATACTTCTTTATTCATAAGACCCACTTGTCATAATCATAACAACTATCCAATCACTATTTCTTACCTCACTTTCTCTCTCCTACCCACTCACAATACCTACTTTTATAACCGTTCTTCTTAATTTCCGTGCACTCTCTATCTTGTAAACATATCAATGGGACAGAGGGAGTATATCATATACTCGAAAGGAAAAGGAAGATTTTGAAGTAGAAAAAAAAGTAAGGATGCTTAAGAACTTTAAGAACTTACTCCAGGTTTACCATTCAAGTCGGACACATTTTTGTCTTCTAGATTCAGCTTAGAAGCCACCTCCTGTTACTTAAAAGAAATAAAATTACATATATATAGCATACAACAACATATTAATACATGAAGCAAAGTGGTTTGTACTTGCACCAGAATTGATAAGTACCAAAACTATAGTAATCAAGTTGGTATCCCAAGTCACATTTTTCACAGTGAAACTTCGTCTTCATCAACAATATCCTTGGTTCTTTGGTCAACCTCCATACTAAACAGACATTGTTCCAAAATTTTTGCAAAAAACTACGGACAATTGATTCGACTTACCATTATATATGAAAAATATTTTACTTTCTGTAATAAAAGATTACAATTTTTTTTTGAAAATAATAAAATAAAATAACTACCTCTAATTCTTTTGCAAGAATTTCGACAAAGACATATTGATTAAAGAAAAAGCACAACCATCAAATAGCACAAATTAAGCCTCGGGTTCATTTGTATCATTTGTGAAGATGTATAACAACTCGGGCTCATTGTACATCTTCACAAATGATATAAATGAACGTGAGGCTTATTTTGTGCTATTTGATGGTTGCTTCTTCTTTGCTCAATATGTATGCCGAAGTTCTTGCAGAAGTATTAGAGGTAGTTGTTTTATTTTCATTATTTTTCAAAAAAAATGTTTGTAATCTTTTATCACATAATGTAAAATATTGTTCATATATGATGCTCCGCTGGATCAATTGCCCGTGTCTTGTTGCAAAATGTTTGGATAACAATGTTTGTTTAGGGGGTGGAGGTTGACCAAAAAACAAATGGTATTGTTGATGAAAGACGAAGTTTCACGGTGAAAAAAGTGACAGGGGATACCAACTTGATTAGTATTTTTGTCACTTACAAATTCTGTTGTGTACAAACCACATTACATCATATTAATATGTTGTTGTGTGTACTATATATATTTCCTTTTAACTTGCCGAAGGTGGCTTCTAAGCTGAATTTATAAGACAAAAATGTGTCCGACTTGAATGGTAAACCTGGGGTAAGTTCTTAAACATCCTATTTTTTTTTTTTTTCAAAATCTTCCTTTTCTTTTCCATTGTATGATATATTATATTAGTTTATCAAGTGTGAATGTTATTTAAGTATGTTAATTTTTTTTATGCAAAATGCTCTTTTTTTTTTTTTTTTTTTTTTGCAGGATGATGCATTGAGGTAATTGTTCAACATCCACATATGAGCACATAACTCCCATGAAACGTTTGTTGGATGATATTTTGAATAGTGAGGAAGCACAACTATCTGTTACTAAGATAATGAAACACATTAAGGAGAAATAGATTCATTAGGCAAGCATGAGGGGTTTGTGGGTTATTGTTGGTAGAGTTGGGGAATGAACCAATATTTCATTTGGTACTTTTTGATCCATATGGTGATCTTTTTCTTAAAAGTATTTTGTTTACTATCTCTAATTGGTTCTTCACATCCAAGAATATATACTCTTAGGATCTCTCTAAATTTTAGTCATAAATTGTTATTCCCCCTGTCCCAAAATGAACGACCTTTTGAAATTTCTCCATCAAATAACTTTGTCCCTAATGATTTTTTTTCCATATTTTATTACTCCCTCCGTCCCACTAAATGTTACACTCTTGTGTATGGACACGGGGATTAATAAAATGCGTAAGTAGTATAAATGTTGTGACCAATAATGAAGTAGGAGGGAGAAAGTGGGGGTAGGGAGTAGTGGTTGGACAATTGTTGTGGAGTATGCAAGTGGGTCCCATTTATTAAAGAAGTATTTTAAAATTTTCATTTTGAGAAAGTGTAACTTTTAATGGGACAACCTTTTTGGCAAAAAGTGTAACTTTTAGTGGGACGGAGGGAATATATTTTTGCAAAACTAAAAGTTTGAAAGAGAAGAGCAAGAATATTTATTTAACTTTTTTCTATTAAAAATCAATATTTTCAAAATGACCTTTAAATTCCAAATGGTCATTCATTTTGGAACGGATGGAATAGAAGTTACTGATAAGAATTTGTACTTATTTGGGCTGCTTGGCACGTGTGCTTTGCCCTCTTTTACCTTGCCTTTCATCTTCATCTACCTCCCTTTCATGCTTTTCATTTTCAATTTAAAAAATGATTTTTTCCCTTCTTCTCATTGTATTCATCATGAATAACCCCCCAAAAATACAGATCTATAGCATATTTTAAGTATATTTCTTGATGGCAAATTTGGAGTGTTATTAGCCAATACGACCACAAATGTGCTGTTAGTGTTAGATTTGCATTTAGAGACGGTGGTGGAGGTGGTGGCGGCGACTCTGTGCTGAAGACATGCATGAAAAAATGGGTTATTGGAAGCAAGTCATGAATCTGAAAAGCCTGAGCCTCGAGTGAAGGAATTGAAAGTGCCGTGACTGTGGGAGGGGAAGAGATCTGCAGGTGGCGTTTAAGGAGAGGCAAAAGAGAGGGGGGAGGGTAGAGAGGGTTTCAGAGGTGTAGTGCATAGACGAGAGACAGACTTGATGGAGAAGTTAATTGGTATTGAATACTATTCTGCTTTCTCTAGATAAAAATTGTGTTATTGGGAGTATGTCGTGAAACGGGGAAAGCCGGAGCCTTGGGTGAAGGAATTGATAGTGTCATGACTGTGGTAGGGGAAGGGAATTGCAGGTGTTGTTATTGAGGCAGAAAAGAGGGGGAGAGGGTTTCAGAAGTCTAGTGGGTAGAAGAGACACACCTGATGGAAAAGTTAATTGGTATTGAATACAATTTTGCTATCTCTAGATAAGTGATTTTGAATGTACAATAAACTAGAAAAGAGGAGAAGATTCGGTTCAATTTAGGTTAGAAATATTAAAATTTATAAAATCAAAACCAAACCAATATTTTTTTTTTCCAGAGATATGAAACGAAAACCATTCCAACCGAATATTTCAGTTTATATTTGATTGGTTTGGCCGGTTTGGGTTTGTTGGGTTATTTTTCATTTATTTTTGCACAGCCGTACCGGAATTTGGGAGCGGCAATTGCCCGTAAGTATGTGGGTTGCAGTTATGATCAAGCCATGTCATATTTGCAAGTAGTAAACGTTGGGAAGCTTAGAGCGCCATATAAGGCCCAACAGATCTCATACTCCCACCATGGTACAAAATATGGCTTGATTATGGCCTCAACTCACATACTCACGGGGAATTTTCACTCGCAGTCAACACAAATCTTATTTTTCCATACTGGTAGGCTAGAGTGAGGATCAAGTTTGTGCTTAATAACACACTAGTATACTATAGGGATTTGAATTGTAGGTGATATTTTCGGATTAGGAACCTCTGCAAGTAACAGCCACCTGTGAATATGTGGGTTGCGGTTATGATCAAGCCATGCCGATCTTATCTGAAAGTAGTGAATGTTTGGAAGCCTTAAAACACTATGCAAGGCCCAACGGATCTCAACAGTCCAATACAAGCAGGATTACATAGGTTGACAGCGGCCATAACTCATCACCCAATTTTTACTGTCCGGAATCCCAATTCTGATTTTTCTGTACCGGCAGGCTAAGAATTTGTGATGCTCTCTAGAGTTCCTAAAGCGAGGTTCAGTATTATACTTCATCGCGCACACTCTGATATACTATAGGAATTTAAAACATACTCCCTCCGTCCCACCCAAACTGATACTTATTTCCTTTTTGGTCCGTCCCAGCCAAATTGATACTTTCCAAAATGGAAGGGAATCTTTACTATTTATCCCACTCATTCTCTCTCCTATTTCACTTTTACACTCACAACATTCTCTCTCCTAACTATTCCTCCCACTCATTCTCTCTCCTATTTAATTCTTCATACTCACAACATTTTCTTTCACTTTTTCTCTCTCTTACTTTTCCTTAATCCGCGTGCCCAGAAATTTGGTATCAGTTTTGGTGGGACGGAGGGAGTAAATATTTTTCCAGTTCTTTTGGAACCTCTGCAAGGAGTGTCCGCCCTGCTTGTGAGTATGCGGATTGAGGTTTAGATCAAGCCATGTCACATCTGCAAGTGAACGATGGGATTTGAAACATTTGTAATTTTTCTATGCGAATAGTAGCTGCCAGTGAGTTAGGTGGTTTTCGGGTATAATCAAGCCATTGCACATCTGCAAGGAGTGAACATTGGGAAGCTTTGAGCACTATGTAGGGCCCAACTGAAAAGAGCCATCCACTAAGAGCAGTGTGACATAGCTTAATTGTGGCTGCAACTTAGATACTCACAGGGGATTTACGCTCATAGGCAACCCAATTCTGATTTTATCCCATATCGGCAGGCTAGGAATGAGTGCTTCTATCCAGAGGTCATAGGGCAAGGTTCAACTTAGTACTTAATTATGTACTAATATACTAAAGGGTTTGCAGGAAAGGTGAATTTTTTCCGGATCCAGAACCTCTTTGAGTAGTGAATGATTGTGAGTATGTGGGTTACCGTTATGATTAAGATATGTGGATTACATCTTCAAGTATTGAACGTTAGGAAGCTTTGAGCACCATGTAGGGTCAACAGGCATCATGTGGGGCTCAATGAATCTCAGTCGTCTACTATGAACCAGAGACATGGCTTGATTGTGACCTTAATTCACATGTGATGCACTTATACACACTCAGTTATATGTTTCCATACCGATAGGCTAGGAATGAGTGATGCTCGCCAAAGGTCCTAAAGCAAGGTTTAGCTCCTACTTGATCGCGCACTAATAATCTAATATACGAAGGGACACCCAAGGGCATACCTAGGGACACCCAAGGGCATACCTTCTGATTCCTTTTTTGTCCGTCCTATTGAAAGAGTAACATTTCTTTTTAAGGAAACTTTCTCATTACAAATTGACTAAATTAATTTCCATTGCACACCAAGTTCAAATTCAAATGTTTTGAGGGGCAATTTAGAGAATTACTCAAAAAAAAAATTCGAACCAATTGCTTAATTTGCGTGTTTGGTCAATTGTTACTAGGCTATTGGGACAGAGAGAGTAATAATCTTGGGGTCGGAATATAAATTTTGGAAAATATAGGGGTTCAAAAATATTGATATCGATTTGAAGGTCGGACCCTACGAGCTTGGAATGGGAGTTGAAGCTGGTTGATCAACTTAACACTAGGTAGTTTTGAAAGAATCTTTTGGTTTGTGATACTAGTCGATGAATGTGGCACGAAAGAAGATATTTTTAGGGTGAAATCAAAGATTGTTCGGAAAAGGAAAATTTGTGTTCATTCTGTAGGACTGTAGGAGTGGTGTTGTATCATTGTGTTTGAAATCAAAACCTCTTAGACGGTAGGCGTGAAAATAGTTACTGGTGGTAATAGAGTGTTAAGTCTGTTAATGTTCGTGAAATATGTATATCCACATGTAGGACTGGAATCGTGTTCGGGGAGCCTACAAACTGGGATGAGAGTTGAAGATGGTTGACCAAGTTAAATCAAGGTAGTTTCGTGAGACATAAATCTCTGTTAATTTATCTTATGCTCATATCTGTATTGTGCATTTTGAAGTATTTAGGGATCTCTTTCTAGACTCCGACGATTGTGTGAGGCTTCTGTCTGATGGGAATATAAGTTCTTTGGTTGGATTACTTTGGTTGCATGTGGGTCGCATCGGTTAATTTATATATCGTTTCCAAGTCTTCAAATTGGACGGAGGGAGTATATATTATTTGTTTCGTTTCTTGATTGATTGATTAGTTGAGAAATGGGGGCTAGGGAATTGGGAAGATGGCAGATGTTCTAAGCGAGGTACAAGTTCCAGACAATTGTAACAATGTTTGAATGTGAAGTTAAAAATACGATCAATTAGGTGCAATCATAAGTTACCATAACACAACCTTTTTGTTCTTTTTTCAAATAGCATTTTTTTAGTTTTTGAGATTATTCTGCTTGTATGCATGAAAATGCTTGATTGGAATCTTCTTAATGTATTGCCTTCTCCCTATCATCTTCAGGATGATATGAACCTGGCACCTGGCTGCTGAGTTGTTGGAAGGGGTGAATTGCTGCAATCCTCTTCTATTTTTTCTTCCAAAAACATAGCGTCATGATCTGGCATAAGAGGAGAAAATCCCATATTTCAGTGAGCTGCCTGCTTGTTGTAAAATACACCCGTATATAACTTGATCTTACTTCATGCTATGGATGAATTTAAATTGCTGACATATATGTTTGAAAGAGTGGCGCATGTTACGGTCTTTCTTTAATCATTTGATTGGTTACCTTTTTTCCATTGCATCAGTACCTAACAAGCGTACAATGTGGTATTACTTCAAGCTATGCATTTATAATTTTGTTTGTTGACATTTATTTTTAAAGGGCTTTGATTAATGGACAATGACATGGCGTTTTATGTCTATGCCTAGTCGAAATATGGGCCAGATATTTTATGCTTGTTTCCTCTTCTTGTAAGCTTGTTCTCGCTGATTCAAATGAAAGATATTAGTGAAGTTAATGTCTCTTGGTTTAAACAACCCTAGAAGGCTAGAACAATAACTTAACTAGTCTACAAGTTGTTTTGGTATATAAGGCACAAAATTTACTCAATAGAATTCAGAAGTAATATGAATGTGCAATGATGTAAACTCATGATTTTAGTTTATGTGAATAGCTATCATTTACCGTAATCATGAAATGTAGAATCAAATGAAGGAATAACATCTGATACAGTATTGTAAACTTTGTTACTGAATATTCAATCTGTATGATATTCCCTTAATTTCTTTCTGCTTTTCCTTTATATAGGAATTTCATGTTTATAAACTTTACAATTGAGGCATGCGCCCTTAATCTAAAACTTTGAACATAGATAGAATGGTGATGAATCAGTTGCTAAACTTATTTGAGTTCACTTGAGCATTACATGATAAGAGCTGCATACATGAGCTGGTTCCAGGTATCAGGCAATCCAGGAAGGCACCAATGGCTGCAGTCATTTCCAGAGTGGTCACCACTATAAGTTGAAGGGTGAGCATCTTTTCTCAGCTGCGACAGAGTCGTGATGTCCAGCAGGTAAACTTGTTTCTTGACCCTACTAATTACCAAGTCTACTATTTTTTGTGCTTGAGGTGTGCCTGCTGGGTATGTTGACCCTGTTAGTGGTTGTAGTTCCCCTTTGCATGTCTTTGATGATGACCTCCATTCTCTTCCCCTATTTTTGTTAAAATTTTGAACAGAAAAAACTTTTAATTAGTCAAAATTTATGAAAATGTTAGTTAAATTCATTAGGAAGTATGTAGAAAGCACGTACGAGTAGTGGGTGGGTGAAATTCCTTGAAAAAAGACTTTGGTTTTGGTAGGATCAACATTAATCTCAATCCATCTTGACCATGTTGTCATGCCCTTGTAAAATGCCATTAGACGGTCCATATCTTTCACAACTTTTGATCCATCTTGCACGTAATCCCATCTGCAATTTAAAAGCATATTGTTATGCGTGTATTATATATGTTAGTATGCACACAGACTCAGAATGAGGAAGTTAAATCGTACGGTTGATCTTTGCCCTTGTGGGTCCACCAATGCCATGAGTTGAATATCAGCATGTCCATTCCTTTCCATGCATCACCACCTTGAATTGAATTCAGTTTCAGTACTCTCCCAATGCTTTCTCTTGTTATGTCTACTAGGTAAGTTGATCTGTACAGTAGTATTGTTACTCCGTAATCCTGCACATACTCATGTCAAATATAAATATTGTTAGTTTTTTTTTTTTTTTTAAGTAATACTCCTATGTTGCTTGGGACCCCTAGTATCTTCTATAACCAATTTGGTTCCCATGCAAAAAGATCTTTGCCAATATCAAATGGGTGTGTGGAGATATAGTATATGCTTACTAGTTTAATTGCTAAAATTTGGCCCTTTGATTGATTTAGGAATTTAAGAATTTAGCCTTCTGAAGATAAACTCCCAGACATTACACTTCATTGACCCGGTGGGTGTTTTTTCTTTTAGTATGAGCCAAACTTTGGTAAAAAGTCATAGGTGGCTCTGAAAACACTCGACATGGAGATTATGAGAAAAGCCAACGCCTCATATTCCCGAGTAGATAGATTTCTAGTGTAGATTCTATGAATTAGATAGGTTCCCTAACAAATTTTTTGGAAATTTATTTTGGGATGGAGTAAGATTTATGCTAATTGTGATTTGTGAATCATAGGCTGGGAGAAGTTTTGGGTGAGGGGCCTCTCGACAGTTGAGATATGTTAAGGGACTAGCTCTCTGCATACTTGACTTGATACAAAGGCCAAAATGTACATGACTCACCCTACAAGTAGAGAAAGCTTGAGGATGTTGTACATTTAACAAAAAGACTGAAATGGACTAAAGAGCAGAAGGATTTTATTCAGGTAATTTTTAGACCCATGTAGAGTAGTAAATTTCACTTGCCCCCTACCTTTCAGACTCTGTTATCAATTTGTGCTCAAAGGTTAAGTTGTCCAAGGTCTCAATTTGCGCTTCTAACCTTTTAATATCTCCTTCCCAGAAAGTTTGTCCCACTTTGACTTTTATGGTCAGTTCAATCGAATTTTGACCATAATTTCATGAAAATCTCGATATTCCTATGTATATCTAAAAATTGTTATTATTTCACCATTAAAATACTATTAATAACAATTTTTAGAATTGAATAGAGATATCTAAATTTTCATGAAATAATGGTTTAAGTTCAATTGAGTTGTCTATAAAAATAAAAGTGAGAAACTTTTTTGGATGGAGTAGCTTAATAGAAAGTTGGTGGTATATAAACTATTCTCGTTGACTATTCTTCATTAAGAAGATTGATGACCGTTTATTCAGGTATTTTTTATAATTTATTTTCTCGTGCATATGATAGAAAAAAAAAGGAGCAGATAAAATGAGGGGCAGACAGTCATGGAGACCTCTAGTTGGTTTGTTGTGGGGGTGGGGGGGGGGGGCGGTTACTATTTAATTGTTAGATCAAAAGAGATTATAGGGGAGATTGTATGATTATGGCCCTAAACTATATGGTTATATGTACGTTTGCTCTTAAACGGCGACTTTTGCCCCCTAACGTCACTACTTGAAACTCAAATTTCACTAAAGTTCCATCCAAAAATGGACGGAATTGATGGGTAGGCTAGGCTGCCTATGAACTTTTTGCCTGTACATGTGAAATCGCTAATGAAGGATCCAAGGGATATTCTCGTTAAAAGATCCCCGGCATCTCGCCGTATATATATATGCATGTAACCCATATCCTATACTCCATTTGTCCCATAGCAATTGTTACAAAAATTGAATGTGCGGAAATTAAGAAAAAAGTAAGTCTTATGAGTCTGAAAAGTAAAGTATGATATAAAAAGTAGAGTAGGGAGATTTTTGTTATAATGACAAGTGAGACCCATTTACTAGGGCTGACAAAAATTTTAAATTCTTACCAATCAATTTGTGCACTCAAATTGTTTATAGGACGGATAGAGTATACGGTTTAACCTATTGTGCAAGTTGCACATTAGAATCGGGAGATTGTATATTTATGGCCTTAAACTATATGGTTATATGTATATTTGCTCTTAAACGGCTTGGTTAGGATTTTTGCGCCATAAAGTTACCACTTGAGACACAAATTTGACGTTCTGCTAAAGTTCCATCCAAAAAATGGACGGAATTAATGGCTAGGCTGCCTATTTGAATTTTTTGCGTGTACATGTAGAAACAAATACATATACTCCCTCCGTCCCTAATAGATTGTTCTGTTATACATTTTGCAATTATTAAGGAAGAGCTTCACCTTCTTGTACCTTAATAGATTTGCACTAACATTCATGTCTAAGTTTAGAAATGGGACATACTTTTTGGAACAAGTCAAAATGGCAAATGGGACAATCATTCGGGGACGGAGGACGGAGGGAGTATAAAATTGCTAACAAAGGATCGAAAAGATA
Organism: Adenophora triphylla var. japonica; assembly: GCA_022495995.1. NCBI lineage: Eukaryota > Viridiplantae > Streptophyta > Magnoliopsida > Asterales > Campanulaceae > Adenophora > Adenophora triphylla. The sequence goes on from JAFEMH010000021.1 coordinate 150,776, forward strand.
TATATATGCATAACCCATTAACCTATACTCCCACCATAACTTAATACTTCCCCCGGCCCATAATAATTGTTACAAAAATTGAATGCGCGGAAATTAAGAAAAAAGTAAGTATTGTGACTATGAAAAGTAAAGTACGATAGAGAAAGTGGGGGAGATTTTTGTTATTATGATAAATGAGTCTCATTGATATTTTGAGTAAAATGGGCAGGTTACATTTGTTATAGAATGCCCAAAAGACAAATTTGTAACCTTTTTTTATAGTACGGAGAGAGTATATATAGTTCAACTTATTGTGCAAGTTGCACACTAAAATCGGGAGATTGTATATTTATGCCTTAACATATACTCCCTCCGTCCAGTTACATACTTCACACTTTGTTTCTTACTCAAAATAGAAAATTTTTAATATTAAAAAATTAACCCTACCCCACTCATTCTCTTTCCTACATTATTTTAATACTCACAACACCATTATAATTTACTATTCCCTCCACTCATTTTCTCTCCTATTTTAATTTCACACTCACAATACTTTCAATATAATACTCCTTCCTTAATTTATGTGAGTACAGTAACTGTGAAGTAACTACTTGGACGGAGGGAGTATTTCTTATGCGTGATTTTCTCATACAAATATATCCATTAACTATGGGTTATATGAATAACCCCTTGAATTCTAAATAAGCAATTTCGCATGTGCATTTGTTTTTACATGTATATGCAAAAAGTTCAAATAAGCGGCCTAGTCAGCAACTTCGTTAATTTTTTGAATAAAAATTTAGCAGAAAGACAAATCTCAGTTTCAAATAGCTAATTTAGGGATAAAAATCCTAGTTATTTAAGCTGTTTGTTTAAGGACATACAGTATATGTAATCCATACAATCACCGGATTGCAACTGCAGAATAGGTTAAACTATATACTCCCTCCGTCCCCTGTCGAGTGGATACTTATTTCCTTTTTGATTCGTCCCAACTCAATAGAGACTGTCCAAAATGAAAGGAAATTTTTACTATTTTTCCCACTCATTTTCTCTTCTATTTTATTTTTACACTCACAACACCAATTAAATCACTATTTCTCTCACTCATTCTCTCTCCTATTTAATTTTTCATACTCACAATATTATCTTTCATTTTTTATCTCTCTTACTTTTCCTTAATCTGTGTATCCAAATTTTTGATATCCACTCAACGGGGACAGAGAGGGAGTATATATATACTCCCTCCGTCCCGCTAATATCCGCACTAAAACTGTTTGCGCGGGAATTAAGGAATATGATATTTTAATAAAATGTTGTGAGTGTAAAAGTAAAGTAGGAGAGAGAATGAGTGGAGGGTGTAATAAATTATAATGGTGTTATTAGTATTAAAATAATGTAGGAGAGAGAATGAGTGGGATTGGGTGAATATTTTATTAATATAAAGTTTCCTTTTTGGAAGTGTGCGGATATTAGCGGGACGCCCAAAAAGAAAAGTGTGCGGATATTAGCGGATCGGAAGGAGTATAGGCCAGCGCATTTAACCATTGTGGACCTTTGGCTCAATAGTACTTACTGTACTTGAGTTCTAAGATAAAAAGAGTACCACTAGCTAGGTGATTCCCTAAACATGTCAATTCATCAACTTGGACCTAACGGTCCTAACAATGGTAAAATCTAATTCACTGGATTGGCTTTCAGTTATCTATTCCTTTTTTTTTTTTTTTTTTTTTTTTTTTTTTTTATATATAGTCCTCTAGTTTTTTTTTTTTTTTTTTTTTTTTTATATAGTCCTCTAGTTTTTTATATTATTTTTCAAAAAATACATAATTTAATATAAAGTGTTGTACACTCTGAACAATTTTGTACTCCCTCCGTCCCATCCGAAGCGTCACTTTTTACCCAAAAGGGTGTCCCGTTTAAAGCGTCACCCTTTCCTAAAAAGGAAATATTTTATTAATATTCTATTACCCATCCACTATTTCCTCCACTAATTTTCTCTCCTCTACACTCACAACACTTTTTAAATTCACTATTTCCTCCACTAATTCTCTCTCCTATTTTCAAATTACATTCACAACATTTTTTCTTTCCACACTTTTCCTTAATTTGCGTGCCACTCTTAAAATGGCGACGCTTCTACCGGGACGGAGGGAGTATGTATTAAAAGAAAGGAAGAAGTAAAACATTTCTAAAATTGTGTACATGACTTAAAATAAAATAGTGTTATGTAATAGGGCTTGTTAGTTGTTTAATTGTTGGATTATGGATTCCAAACCAACATGGAAACAAAGACGGAGAATGAGTCTAAATCATGAATGAATTCAAGTTGGGATAGAAGTGTTCAAGAAAGGAGGAAAAAGGGGGAGAATTGGCCAAAGAGGACTGACACAGCCATGCAGGATCGTGCAAGGGCAATAATTTGAGAGCCAAAGATTTGGATTGCTTGCACGGTCATGCAAAAATAGGCGCACGGTCATGTGCGGCCATGCAAAGCAAGTCAAGATCCAGTTCTAGCATAGCAGGATTTCAGCTACGAATAGATTTAGGCATTTTGTACACCTATATAAACATAGTTTCGACCATTGTATTTTGTATATGAAGAGTTAGGATATACAAGAGAGCAACAAATAGTGTCAAGGTGAAGGTGAGGGGGCATATGAGATGTCATGACTCATGAGGGGAACTCCTATAACCTAGACATTACTGAGAAATGTGTGTTCATTTTAGAGGAGATGAGATATACTGTATATGAAAATGTTGATTGTGGAGAGTAATCATACTTAGATCTTTGTGATTGCATGTGCAAAGTTGTTACCAACATCATATATTGATTATAGTGTATATTATGGCTTGACATCACCCCCCATATGAGTTACAAATACTTGTGTTATTTTTTTTTTTTTGGTATTATTTGTTATTGATCATTCTTCTCATGATAGGACTGCTAGTATGAGCTAAGACTAAGAGAGAGAGATCCCCAAATTCCCAAAATAATACAACATGATACTACATCCGTTTCACCCGAGTTAGGATTTTCTCTCTTGGCGCGGGAATTAAAAAAATACTATTATAATAAGAGAAGAGAGAATGAGTGGAGTAGGTGTTGTGAGTATGAAAAGTAAAATAAGAGAGAGAATGAGTGAGAGGAATAGTAAGGGGATTGATGTTGTGAGTATGACAAGTGAGTCTAATTAAATATAAAAATAGTATAAACTTGCCATTTGGGATGTTTAAAGTAAAGTAAGACGCTAAAAATAATAAATTGTTGTAAGTCGGATGAGACGGTGGGATCAGAGAGTAATGTTAAGTCTATAAATTAAATAAAAAAAGTGGTGTTGCTTATTAGACTTGTTTAAAGAGGAATACCCTTTAGATAAAGTTGGCGAGAGACAAGTTGCTTTGATGAAAGAGATTTCATTATCTTTTCCACAAAAGGGACTTATTTTAGCTAGGAATCTGTGGGAATTGTTCATTCTTTTCTAGTAAACAACAAAAAGTGTAAAGAAAGCTCCAAATATGAAAAAAAAAAAAAAAATCCCTTTGCGTTCTCCAATCAAATTTCTTTAATTATACATAAGCTACCTAGAGAGAGATTTGGGGTGTAACTAGAAATCCACATTGAAAATGTTGCGAGATAAAAGGCTGGTTACATCTTTTGGTCTATCGACCATGTTTGTAAAATAGCTTCTATTATGACGTTCGTATATTTATATACTAGCTCATGCCCGTGTTCAAGGCCACGCTTTTTTTTTAATTTTTTTTTTTTTTAATTAATTTTTTTTAAGGGCAAAATGGGAAATTCCGCCGTTGAAACTGTTCATTGAACAATAGAAGACCACCCTCATTTATACTATAGATTTTTTTTTTTAGTTTGTCCAGAAAAAAATGATGACGACAATAAATCAGCTGCTGCAACAGTTTCAAATCATTTTTATGAATCGTGACATGACAGAGTTAAACAATAGACTGCCTTATTTCGAGGACGGATAGACCACTCACTCTTATGCAGATTTTGATGGAAAAATAAGTTAAGGTAGGGGTAGGGGTAGGGGTAGGGGTAGAATAATGAAATAATAGGAGTTGTTATATATTTAGGGGAAAAAGAAAAAAGTGAGTACTAAATATAAAACAATAAATAATAAAAAGAGAAACGTAGGAAACTTACTGACCTCAAAAGTGAGGGAAGAGAGAGGGGCCCTGCGGACAAGGGTGGTCCTAGCAGTTGGCACCGAGGCATGAATCATACAGCTCAACGATTCCCACTGATTCAGACTCAGTGAGTCACCCACAAACATTATCTTCTTTCCTCTCCACAGAGCCAAGAATTTCTTCCCGTCAAACCTTCATTTTCATAGCCAAGAATAAAAAAGTTATTTACACTTACAAGTCTTTGTATTTTAAGTAATAAATTTGACTTGTAAAATAAAATATAATCCGTATACCTAGGATAGTATTAAATTTTAAATTATTCTTATTTTTCTTAAAATAAATGTAGATATTTGTATTTTTTTAATGGAAAATGAATATAAAAATTCATTTTTTAATAAGGAAATAAGCAGTTTTGTGTAAAAGAGAAAAAATAGGTGATATATTAAAGACACTAATTAACTTCCAAAGTTGAAATTCCTCCCAAGCTTAATTTTTCTGGTCAAAATTCGATTAAATACAACCTTCTTTTTTATTTACAACGCCGACACCTTTAAACACAACTCCAACAACTACTTATCACTCCTATACTCTCCGTCCCACAACAAGTGACACAGTTACTGTTTCGCACGGAAATTAAGGAAAAAGTGAAAAGGTTGATATGTTGTGAGTGTAGATAGTTGAGTAGGAGAGAGAATGAGTGGAGAGAATAGTAAATTATAATGGTGTTGTGAGTATTAAAATAATGTAGGAGAGAGAATGAGTGGAGGAAATAGTAAAGATTCTTTGCCATTTTAGGAAGTGTGATTTATTAGTGGGACGTCCAAAATGGCAAAGTATGTCACTTATTGTGGGACGGAGGGAGTATATCCCAATTGTACATTGGTTTACACTGCAAAAGACGAGAGAGAGAGCGGAAATAAATTGTCTAAAATACTCTTAAATATTCTTGAAAATTGAATATGAATCATGGGAATTGAAATAAACGAGCAAGATTTAGCCTCATTGGACAGTTGAACCAACCCGAGAGACATATATTTTACTTCTTCTGTTTTAAATCGAATGTATAAAAAAGTTTCAAATTTGTTTTTTAAAAGAACGAATTTGAATTCTCGATTGGATATTCATTTACGGAGAGAGAGTACCTATTTGGAATGGCTGCATTAACTAGGGATGTCCAAACCGGAACCGAAATCGGCCCGAAACTGTGGAACCGTCACGAATCGAAACCGGCGGTTTGGCGGTCCGGTTTTCACTTTTTAAAATCGTGAACTGGCAGTTTCGAACCGCCCGAATCGAAATCGTTAGAAATCGTAACCGTAACCGTCAGACACCGTTAACCGAACCGTCAGAAACAGTGAGATTCGTCAGAATATATCCGTTTAATTTTTTTCTATCTTTTTTATATACCTTTTTGTAAAAAAAAAATCACTAATAAAAAAAGTTTAAAATATTATTTCCTAGTCAATAAAAAATTAAAAGAAAATAAAAAATAAATATAGGGTAGTCCGTCCTCTTTTTTTTCTATATGCTTTTATTTGTTTAGATTTTTTTCCTATATTTTTTATATACTTTTTAGTAAAAATAATCACTAATAAAAAAAATCTAAAATATTACTCCCTCCGTCCCAAAATGTTTGTCCCATTTGACTTTTTTGTTGAACTTTGACCACAAATTTATGAGAGATTAATCATGCTCATGAAATTCTAAAAGTTGTTGATAATATTATTAATGGTGAATCAATAGGAATTTTTAGAATTTCATGAATATAATTAAATTGTAATATATTTGTGATCAAAGTTCAACAAAAAAAGTCAAATGTGACAAACATTTTGAGAAGGAGGAAGTATTTCCTAGGCAATAAAAATTAAAAGAAAATAAAAAATAAATAAAGGGTAGTCCGTGTCCGTCCTCTTTTCTTTTATATACTTTCATTTCATTTGTTTAGTTTTTTTCTATCTTTTTTTATATAACTTTTTGCAAAAAGTTTCGGTAACAAAAAAATTTTAAAACAGTTTTTTTCTATTCAAAAAAAAAAAAAAAATCCGTTGAACCACCGATTCCAAACCATGAACAGACGGTTCGGTTCCGATTTCCCCTCTTTCGGAACCGAAATCAGAAATGGTCATCCCTAGCATTAACCATTGTCTATCCAATAGTAGTCTACAAGTGATTAGATGAAGAAAAAACACCAAATCCATATTTGGTGGAACAGAAGAATTTGTAATTGCAAACCATTGGTTTTGCTCAGTTTCTACTTTGAAAAAATTCCAAATAGAAATAGAAACATAGAAACAGAAAATTAATGGGCGGAGAAGTAGAAATAGAAATAGAAATGTACCTGGGCAAATTGCAAGAATCGGGAGCCCAAACGTATTTGAGGAACTGTTTATCAGGTCTTCCATATTTGATACAATCAAATTCAGGGTCAATGAATGGACACTTTGAGGATTCATACAATGGATATGAATTATCAAATACCCATTTCCCTGTAAACAAATCACACACCAACCCTTTACCTATTATATTTCTACTTCTTAAATAATCACTACTCCCACTCCCATTATAAACTGAAGATAATAATCCCTCCCCTGTTCCTGTTCCTGTTCCTGTTTCTCCAGCTCTAGCCCCTCCCCCAAATAGAAATAGAAATAGAAATAGTAACAGAAACAGAGCATGAATTGGGGGGGTTAGTAATAACAAGAATTTGGGATTGTCCATTGTTTGTGTGTGTTTGAGGAAGAGAATAGAAATGTATAACTATATATAGAGGTAAAATGAGAAGGAGAAGGAGAAGGGTTGGCGGCATCACATGGTTAGCATTTTGGGTTTCTGATTTTTTTATTTGTAACATTTGAGTTGGAAATCTTGGCTGGATTCTACTACTCCTCTCCTCCTCATGTGTTTTTCTTATACTGTGTGTGTGTGTGTGTGTGAAGTGGGTCTCGTGGTTTTTTTTTGTTTCTTCTTGGGTTTTTTTTATGGGGAATATAAAAGCGTAAAATAAATCATGCTGGCTTCCTAAATGGAATTATTGGTACCTTCTCTTTTCTAACATAATTTATTGTCAGTCTAATTAACTTTGTATGTTTTTCTACCATTTCTTTTCTAGCAGCCATTTCTATGAGAATAAATTATTTTGAGAAACTGTCGGCTCATTTTGCTAAGTGATAGGTCTGACAATTTTTCGTTATCCACTAGTTATCCACTAGTACGCACGATTTAACTCACTAATTATGCAATCAAATTCGTTTAAGTTTAACAGGTTGAAAATGAGTTACCCATTGCAACCCGTTAAGCTTAAAGGGTCAACTCAATCGACCCGAATAGTTTCAACCCAAATAGCCATAATTAATAAATTTAATGCATCCAACCTTAAAAATTAAAAATGGTTGACCCGTCTTAACTAACCTACCTACCTGTTTAAACCCAACCTATTTGGCCGGTTAACTTAAACGGGTTATAGTGAGTCGAATTGTTTCTAACACGTTAACTTGACACAAATCGACCTGACCCAACCCAACCCACACATCTGACAGAGTGTAAAACATACTCCCTCCGCCCCACGTAAGTGTGGACCTATTTTTTGGGTGTGAAAATTAAGAAAAAGTAGGAGAGAGAAATATGTGGAGGAGGTATTTGTGAGTATGAAAAATTAAATAGGAGAGAGAATGATTGAGAGGAATAGTTAGGAGAGAGAATGTTGTGAGTGTAAAAGTGAAGTAGCAGAGAGAATGAGTAGGTGGAATAGTGAATATTCTTTGCCATTTTTGACAGTTCACACTGATGTGAGACGTTCCAAAAAGAAAAGAAATCCACACTTACGTGGGTCGGAGGGAGTATACGATAATAACATAGTCCAAATGTTTCTATATGACAATTCTTTTACCATATATCAGTCATAATTTCACGAATTAGTAGCGGCGGATTCAGAGAATTTTGTAAGGAGATACACAAACACACTGTAAAACTTTGTATAAAAAAATATAGCTTGATATAAAACTCGAACCCACAACCTTTAGATTAAAATTCAAACAACCAAACCACTAAATCATATACTCCCTCCGTCCCACTATAAATCACACACTTTTCTCATTGGACGTTTCGCTACAAATCACACATTTCCTAAAATGGCAAAAAATCTTTACTATTCCCTCCACTTATTATCTCTCCTACATTATTTTAATACTCACAACACCATTATAATTTACTATTCCCTTCACTCATTCTCTCTCCTATTTTACTTTTACACTCACAACATTTATATCATTATTTTTTTCTTAATTTACAAGTAGGGGTGTAAATGGTTCGGTTTAGCTCGGTTTGGACAAATTTAGGAGCCAAACCGCTAGTATCGGTTTGGAAAAATTCCAAACCGAGCTGAGCTAAAAAAAAAATCGAACCGAGCTGAGCTAAATCGGTTTAGCTCGGTTTAGCTCGGTTTGAACCGCGGTTTGAATCAACCAAACAAATTTACAATTACATTTTGTCATAAGCATAGATCCCAAAACAAATGCAGGATTGTTTGGGATGAATTTGAAGAGATCAATAACTTGCCTCATCGGTTGTGGATCGTACTTGTGGAGTAGCACAGATATTAGAGGAATATACTAATTTGCAGAAGGTGACACAGTTTCTTATTGGTCTGGATGAATCATTTCTGGTATAAGAAGCACTATATTGACTAAATCTCCATTGCCAAGCATAAGTGTAACGTTGTCCTTGTTACTTCAAGATGAGAAATTGAGGGAATGTTCTCCAATACAACAAGCCATAAATATGCAGGATAATACTACTGCATTCTTCACATGGAATGCTCACACTGCTGCAAAGAGTAAGAGCAGTGGCTATAATGGACAAAATGCTGGCAACAATATCAATGGTGGCAATTATAACAGAAGGTTTCTTCCCAAATCTAACCTGTTGTGTGATTTTTGTGGAGGAACAGGACATCAAAAGGACAATTGCTTCTTTGTGCTTGGTTTTCCATCTTGGTACAAACTCTATGGATTTAAACCTGATCCAGCCAAAATGCCCAAGAATTTGAAGTACAAGCCACATACAACTCAATCTAATGTTGTTATGTATCCACGAGGCACAAGTGAAGTGCAACATGAGAAGAATCAGGTGTCAATGTCTGGTGCTGAATACAATCATCTGATGGACTTGATCAATCAGAAGTCTGAGGTGGTTTATGGTGGTTTGGTTTGACTTCATAGCTCGGTTTCGTAGGTCGGTCTCGTAGCTCGGTCTCGTAGCTCGGTTTCGTAGCTCGGTCTCGTAGCTCGGTTTGAAAGCTAAACGGTTTAGCTTGGCTCGGTTCGGCTCAGCTCGGCACCCTCAAACCGCAAGCTAAACCGAACCGCTCGGTTTGGCATTTTTTCAAACCGAGCTAAACCACTCAAATAAAAAAACCGAGCTAAACCCCACGGTTTAGCTCGGCTCGATCTCAAACCGCGGTTTGAGCTAAACCGCTTACACCCCTATTTACAAGTAAACAGTAAGTGTGTGATTTTTACCGAGTCGAAGGAATTACATTATATGGTTTGGGGTTCACCAACACCCATTTAACTATCATTGTGTCTGCCCCTGCGAATTAGTATCTTTCATAATATTTCTATAAAGTATGATGATATCATCTGACGGTATATACCGTTGAATTGGTATATCACACAGATTCAGTATAAACATTTGAAGACATATTAACTCGTGGAGCGTGAAATTCAATGTAGTCCAAAATTATGTTTTTTATTTCACGACTCTTACTCTTACTATTAATGATCCAATAATTTATGGCCCAACTTTATTTCTCACTTTTATCATTATATTACAAATATGGTTTTCATATTTGTGGTATTGTTTTTTTTTTTTTTTTCTTTTTTAAAGAGGATCAACATATGTTTTCATATTCTTTCCGTTGGTGATTTAAACTTGGAACCTTTTGATCTCAAGTGAGAAGTACCTACCATCAGGCTACAACCTTTTTACCATATTTGTGGTACCGGAAGAAATTATATAATGATAAAAATGAAATATATTTGAAAGTATGATTAACTAAAGCATAATTTAACCTAATTTATATGTTTGGATGAGCTCATATCAATCTTATTAACTATGACATCGGTTGTTTAAAGTGTGATACACAACAAAGTAGTTCAAAATTTTAAATTCATAATATCTGCCTGCCTCATATCGGCAGCACTAATTTTCCTCAAATAATATTTGCGCATATAGTGATTTTCTCAAATCATTATAGTTAATTTTGATTGCCTAGCTCATTATTAACGTATAAATGGATTATCACACTGCGTCAAAAAGATGATTAAAATGATGTTATGTTAAAGTCGCATGGTATGAATTATTGTTATGATGGTTCATTTAATAGAATTTCAATTTTTTCGATCAAGATTTAGCGATTGATCATATATTTATTAAGTAGCAGCATTGTCTTCGATGAATATGATTAAATCGTCAAAGTGGGTTTCACCTAACATAAATTAATTTTAATTATAAATACTAAAATGAGAGAGAGAGAGAGAGAGAGAGAGAGAGATTGATTATCAAATTTCAATTATTTCTTCAACTCTGAACAGTTTCAAATCCCTAATGTACCGAATACCTCCTAAAATCAAAGTGGCTGATTCCCCCAAATCAGGTCCTAGCTAAATTTGATTGCTTAATTCATCGGCAAGCATGAGAATTGATAAAGGAACAAAATTAATTCCTATATTGGGAGGAGAATCAATTTAACCTATTTTAATTGTTATTCACTTCATTCTATAAATAAATACTTTTCTCTGTTTCATAATAATAAGGCTTTTTTTGTTTTTTGGGAAAAAAATTTCGGCAAATGTTTATCTTTTTTCGGTGTTTGATAAGCACCGTAAAATAGGGAAAATGTTTTTCACACTTTTCTAAATAAAGTGACTTGCACATTTTTCCTCGTTTAATTTTCCTGAAAATGTTAACGCCCTCACTCACACATCCAACTCCCCATACACCCCCCATGCTACCCACATCAACCATCCCCTACCCCACCCTCTCGTAAAAAAAAATTACTCATATTAAAATTATTATTAACAATTCCTTACCCAGTTAAAAAAAAATTATATATTTTTATTTATTTTAAACTATTTTTTTAATATCTCCCCCACCCCCAGCCTACCCACCCCAACCCCATACAATTTTTTTTACTCATATTAATTTATTTATTTTCAACTCCCACCACCCCTACCCTACCACCACCCGAGCCTACCCCATCTTACCCTTTACATTTCCCCCACCATCCCACATCCCCATCCCCACCCCTACCCTATACTCTCACCCCACCCCATCCTTCAACCTAACCCCCACTTTACCTCTACCCTACCATGCCCCACCTTTATCCTACCCTATTTTAGCCCACACCCACCTACCTCACCCTTCCTCTACCCACCCCATTTGAATCACCCTCCCTACCCTACCCTATCCCACCCTATCTTTTTCAACTTATATCAGATTGTATTTTGATAAATCAGAAGACTTAATGATAAATCAATTAATGTTGAATTGCGCACGATTATCGAAAAATTGACATTCAAAAGAAATTTAATCACTTTTAATAAATAAAGAGTAAACACAATATAAAATTCTAATAATTTAAGCTAATTTTCGTAATTACAATTGACTTGTCTTTTATAGAACTCCTAAAAATTGAAAATCAAGTCAAACACTTATAAAAATAACCCAAATCTATATAGTAGCATAAATAAATTATAAAATCTAACAATATTGCATAAATCTACTCCAAAATACTATTTTATTACCTAACTAAATATAAATCCGAAAATACATAATAATAAGTAAAATTAAAACTAAATAAATCACTATCTTGATTTACATCATTCTCCCATACTTGAAGAAAATTCGCACTCGAATTTTAATTATGTTTTTAAACACGTCTTAAAAATGAACTCCATCTTCAAAATTAACTGTATGCCTTTGACGGACTTTAAACTTTATTGCTTTCGTAACATTATCCATTCAATCACTCCATTGAGTTGAGACAAAATAATCAATAATGATTTTATGAAGGATCCACAACATAAAAGAACGATGGGTATAAGTGTCAAACAGATCTTCGTAACGATGATCAAAGTTAATAGCTTCAAAACTTGCACATCAATTCATTTTGTGAAAATTCAAGATCAATTGTTTTAACACGAATATGATTGAATATCAGCACTTGAAAAATTTCACAATGACACTTATCAAATATAGGAGGTTTTGACCAATCGATAAGAACTTCTGGACTTAAAGATTCGAAAAAAACCTCGAAGAGATCAATTCTTAGACTAAACTTTTCGGGATCAAATGTACGTTGATCTACGACTTGTGCGATACGCTGCTCTAGGACATCCTTCTCACGTTCGTAGGTCTCTTCCACAGTGGCCTTCCTTCCGCGAACCATTTTTCCTGGATCGAACGAAAGCTCTGATACCAACTACCAACTGACGTAGCGCAAGATTTAAGGATAAATCAATTACTGAATTGCGCACGATTACAAGTGTTGGTCCCAAAGGTGGCAACAAGGGTGAAAAACAGCTAGAGAGGGGGGGTGAATAGCTGTTACAAAATTTTCATCCTCTTTTGAAAACTGAACCTCTAAGCTTACAAAACCGCTTGCAGTTGATAATGTACTGCAAGTAGAGATGTAAAATGCACAGCGGAATATTTGAGTTATAAAGCGGTTTTGAGGTGCGGTTTGTTAAGCGGTTTTATGATGCGGTTTTAGTAAGTGCGATTTACAAACAAAGTGAGGTTTTGACAATGTTAACTTCAAACACAATTCTTAATAATGGATAACTACAATTAAGATCAAACAGAGAAAAATAAATAATTAGTAAGCACAAGAAATAATAAATGTAGTAAATAAAGAACACAATATTTGGAGTGGTTCAATCGTTTAAACGATCTACGTCCACTACCAAGATGGTTAGTCTTGGATTTTCTAAGAGTTAGATTTTATATTGAGTATGAGAGAGATTACAAAGTACAAAGTATTCAAACTCAGATCTAAAATCTATTCTATGAAGATCGAATCCTAGACTATAACCAGTGTATCTCAAATGATTAATCTATGTGATTAAACAAGTGAGGTGTGTGTGTGAGAACAAGATCAAGGCTCTTTAAATCTTTGAGATGGAGAGCACAATGATTCTTGATAGTGTTAAGGCTTGATTTCTGGGCTGGGATAATATTTTTTGAAGATGAAGATTCAAAGGACTTAGAATTTCTGGGCAGAGCTTCAACTTCTATGAACACAACACTTTCAATTTTCTCAAGCAATCTTTAAATGGTGAAGATTGGGGGTATTTATACCCAAGCATCCAAGATATAGCCGTTGGACACAGCTGTTGCAAGGACAGTACTTGATGCTTTCCCATTGGTCCACAGTAACCACTTTTGTCCTTTGGTACAGCAGCTGCAGATAAAGATGATCAGGCTTTAGCTGCAAGTAAGGTGGTTAGGACACCTATCACCTTTTCAAGATCCTTGTAGATCTTCTCTGACATTGAATGACGTGACAAGATTTAGTGGTTGACTTTTGATATTGATGACGTGGATTCCAACGGTAAAAAGTGGTTCACTTCAAGTCCTCAATCATTGGATGCGGTCTGGTGTATATGCGGTTTTGACAAGTACGATTGATTACACCAGTGAGGTTGCTGAGGTGTGGTCCATAAGATGGAACTGCAAAGCAGTTGCGGTTTACTTCAAAGTGGTTGCACTAGGTGCGGTTGTACTTCAGACAAAGGAATTCCACCAAGCAGTTGCAAGGTGCGGTTGACAATGCGGTCTGAAATATTTTGAACTGCAATCTCAAATCCAATGAGTCTTGTGCCAGTCTTCAAGCCTAATTTTAACCTATTCTATAAAATGGACTTAGCTAAAAAATTAAAGTCTGAGCTTCATTACATAGGGTCCTAAAGTCCTTAAAATAGAGAGGAGATTATGGTATCAATCAAATCTAATATAAAATAGGAGGGTTAAAATATGCATACCCAACAATCTCCCCCTATTTGATTGATGTCATTACCTACTACAGCAAAAGCAAACATTGTACTTGATAAAAATATGTCCATAAAAATTAACATGGTAATTCATATCCCAAGTCAATGCACACACTTAGCTTAAGCTATAGATTTCTATACTATTGAAAGATTGAAAAACTTACAATATGAAAAGTATAGAAATGCATTCAGTGCACTTGAAAAATATGAGTTTAAGTTTAAAGTGCATTTTAAACTGAATGTTTAACCTTCATATCAAAAATATGATTTTAAGTTAGAAAATATTTGAATGAGGTTATAAACCATAAGCGGTTTCATTGTTCTACATACAAGCAGTTTGATATGAACGAAGTTTTGGAACCAATGATACATTTTTCATTACTACCTTTGCAGTTACATGTTACATAGGTAGAAAAGCAAAATACAAAGGTTACAAAAAGAAAAAGAGGTTGGACAAGAATACAAGAAGTGCGGTCCAACATATCAAAAAGAGTTCAGCACAAAAGAAAGAAATTACAATAGAGAGCGGTCCTAGTGCTGACGCGGTTGGTGCTGAGGCAGTCGTTGAGAAGATTGGTGGCGCGGTTGATTGACCTCTTGATTTGGCACTTGCGGTCCTGAAGGTCTGAATGCTGAGCTTTCACCACAGAGGGTTCTTCTCAAGGTTCTGACTTCTTCAGCTGATCTTCCAAGGGTTGTCTCTACTGCCCTGAGTGCAGTTACGGATTGAGCTGCGGTTGAATTGATTGCATCAACAGTTCTGGTATTAGCAGCAACACTCTCCTTGATTTCACCAGAATACAGTTCAATGGAGGAGTTGAGAGTGTTGTAGAATGTATGAATCTCCCCCTGAAGTGCAGCGGTCTGAGTTGAGATGGCTTCTTTGATTGGCTCAACATCAACTGTCACTTTTAGGGAGGATTTCAACTCATTGATGGTATTTTCAAGCTTGGAGTTGAATCCTGCTTTTAGGTTCTCAAACCTAAAGCTGATCTCTTCATCAAAAGTTTTAATCTTATCCTTGAGACTGTCTCCCACAACATTTAGATCAATATTGATTCTTGCTTTGAGGGAGTCCAGCTCAGATAGGATTTTGAATTCCAAAGCATCAAGGGCGGTTTAGATTGGGGCGGTTGAGGTTGAAGGTTGCTGCTGCGGTTGAGTATTAGAAATGGTTTTCATGAAGGTATCAAGTGCAGTGTTGGTGGAAGTGACAAAGGCATCTGATAACTGAGTGAGCATTTCATGAAGTTGAGTTTTTGAGACTGCATCATCCAGTGCTTTGAGAAATCCATTTTCCAGATCTTGCTTGAAACCTTGAAAGCATGCTTCAGCTGCGGTTTTAACAGCTTCAGCGGTTTGGCTGGTGGAACTTCTCTCCCCCTTAATGGCATCAATCAATTGGGATTTTAAGATGTCCATTTCAGTGGTTTGAGAGTCCACTTTAGCATGCAGAGGGCGGTTGGAAGCTTCAAGAGAGGAGTTAGAGGTAGCCAAGGCATGGTTGGATTCAGTAAGTTTCAGCATGTGGCCTTGGTTAACAATGAGTTGGGATTGGATTAGCTGAAGGGTAGAGAAGTTTTGGCAGTAGTCAGAAGGAGGGGCGGTTGAAGTGGAAGGAACATGGGTAAAGGAGGGAGGCAGTTGAGATTCAGTGGTAGGAGCGGTTTGAACTATGGGTGAGGTTTGAGTGAGAAGGGTAGTTTGAGGTATTCGAGTAAGAAGGGTTTGGAATATACGGGTAGCAGGGATTGTGTATGGTGAAGCGGTTGAGGGAGGAATTGGAAGTGTTTGGAGTAAGGTAGTAGGGGCGGTTGAAGTAGGAGCGGTTGGAGGAGGTGGAATATTGGAGGTTGGAATGTTTGAGGTAATGGGGTTGGAGTTAGAGGAGGAACTGGTGTGAGAATCATGGAGGTCAAGAGGAGGTGTATTTGTTGATGGGAGGAATTTGCAGGGGTAGGAGATTTGGGAGGAGGAGGAGTATGGGCGCGGTCATGAGAAGGAGTTGGAGTTCGGTTGCGATTGGAAATTGATGGAGCAGGGTTGCGGTTAGATAGAGGTGGTGATTGAGCACGGTTGGAATGGTGAGGGGATTGAGAGCGGTTTGAATGAGGAGGTGAACGAGTTGGGGTTCTGTTTTGGGACATAGAAATTGTTAGGCCCACAGATGGCTTGGATGTCCAAGTTGAAAATGCAGGGCCTAAGGAATATTGAACATAAGGAGAATGGGAGTGAGAGTTGGAAGGTGAAGGGGATGGTGAATTTGAATGAGAAGGAGATGGGGATAGAGAAGGAGATTGTTTTTGGGCCACACGTTGTAGAAAACGCTTGGGCCCTTTGGTGGGAGTTTTCTTCTTGGCTATATGTTTGATTCTTCTAGCCTTAGGAATATCCCCCTGAGCGGTTGCAGCTCGGAGCGGTTGAGAGGGGGAAGGCGGTTGAGAGTTGTCTGGGGAGGAATGGTGAGATTGGATAGGGGATTGAGGTGGTGTTTGGTTAAGTGTTTGGGTTGGAGGCTGTTGAGAGATAGGCGGTTGGGTATCTGGCTGCGGTTGAAAGGGAGGTGGTTGGGTTTCAGCTTCCTTGGATTTTCCTTGTGCAACCCTTTTCTCAGCTGCTTCCTTTTCAATCCTAACAATCTCTGCCTTGTAAAAGGCTGTCAGATCCTCATCAGATAACTTCTTCAAATCAACATGGGTTTGCTTTGCCTTCTTAGCTCTTGCAACAAAAGGAGCGATGGTTGCATCTTCTTCTTCTTCAGCTTCATCAGCTTCATCAACAAGGGACATCTTCCCTTTGCCTTTCTTGCTTGTGCCAGCACCAACAGCTGCACGCGGTTAAACAAAAGCGGTTCTGGTCTTCTTAGGAAGCGGTTCATCTGCAGCTTTCCTCTTCCTAGAAACTTTTCTGATGGCTTTGCCCAGACCCTTGACTGCGGTTGCAGGGGTCAACATAGTGTTCCATGGGCTGATAGGTGTCTGCATCATAAAGAGTCATATAGTCATTATTCCCAAATGAGAATCTAAAGTGATGACAAGCCTTGAGTCCAAGGGATTCCTCATTTCCCCAATAAACTGACAACTCAGGAGTAGAAGTTCTCAGATCCTCCAAGTGTTGGTAATTTGTGAAGATGGCGATCAGCAATCTACAGAAGGGTCTCCACCTAATGGCTTCATCCTTGGTTTTTGATTGATAGATGTCTATGCTGTTGGCAAGTTCTCTCATCAGAATTCTTGGCCAATGGAGCTTGATTCCATTGAAAACAGCACAATCGTGATGAATGTATGGCAGTCGTATGGGATGTCCTCCACGAGGAATTGCCCGCCGAGCCCCTCTTCTCAAGCGAAGGGCACGATGTTTTTCTAACAGCTCCAGCATCGCAGCAGGACGCGAGGCGTCCTTATATCTGGGTTGAGCCGTCAGACGACAACGAATCAGGAATCTCCGGAGTCGAGGACACGACAGATCCGCGGGAAGATCCCTACATACATATGCTCAGTTTCGAGGACGGCACCAGTTTCGATGATATCACCTACGACAAGGGCTCCAATACCATGGAAATTGTCAAGCTCAACATCCCGTACAGGCGGTTATCCGGCGAATGGAAACAACTGGTTGACACGACAAAGAACCCCTCTGATCAAGTGACAGACGACGACTTCGTCAACATCATATTTTCCAGATATCCCGTTGATACCACGGATCCGGTCCTTATAATCAGATTCTGCAATGCCAAAGTTACCCTCGACGACTGCCTGCTCATGGTAAATGAGGCCCTGGCCAATCGAGCTCAAAGCTCATCATCACTTTCGACTACCAGCCCCAGTGACAACCGGCCCGTGCCATCAATCAAGCTTACAGCCACAAGCGCCGCCAAGGCCAAGGGCATCAACAAAGGAGACAAAGCTCCTCACCCTGCTACAAATCAGATCAACCTCGGGAACGCTTCCAGCAGCCACCCTGAAAACATCTGTAAGAGTCTTCCTTGCAAGACAGATCCGGCTTCCGAAGAAAGGAATGATCACCTCAGCATCAACATGCTCAAGTTCGATCCTGCTCCCAGTCGTCATGGCCACAGATTTAGGCATTCCGCCAGCAAACTGCTAGTTCTGATAGACTTGGCGATCCAGCGAGATCACGAGACTATCAACATCTCAGAATTCAATACCCGCGTGGGTTCAATCAAGCAGATATGGGAGAACTTCATGGTAACCGAGATAAAGGAAGGCCGCATGGAATGTCCCAGTCCGACTTCCTTCGTCAACATAATCCAAGTGTTTCCGCCATTCGGGGATTTGAATGTGATCACAGTTCTAGACACTAGTCAGACGGCGCGCACCTACGGAGACTGTTTAGATCTTGCAAGGAAAGCCCTCATGGAACTAGCTGCTCAAAAGAACTGTCTTTGGGACAAGAACCAAGCTCAGAAGACTCACAGGGACCAAGCCCTTAAAGTGTCACAAGGACCTTCAGACAGAAAGCTAGAGGCCACTCTAGACCAGTTCGACCTCAAAGGTTTTGCTCACGGCAACTTCTTGGACTACCGTCTTTTCTCATCCAACCCCCTCTGGCAAGGGAGGGCGGTCAACGGTCCCGATAACCTAGGAGATGGAATGGCACAGCACAAGAAATACCTAGCCGAACAGCATGAAGGGTACCAGCGCTTATCTCCTCGAGAAAAGCAAATCCTCTGTGAAAGCGATGACGAAGACGATGAAACCATTCTCTTCCAAGCCGGGCATGAAGTCAACAAAACCGGAATCCCAACGGTCCTGGGAGGATGGGGACGGATCATTTCCGCTCTCAAACTAAAAGGCCAACTGAAGGAGGAAGGTCTATTTAAAAAGAAGAGAAAGATGGAAATACATCTCCAGCAACTACTCAGGGAGATCCCACAGACTGCGGCATTCGTTTACATAAACGATCAACTGGGGCAGCAACCAGCTACGTGGGCAGATGTTTGGGAAGCCGTGTACTCACCTTCCGACATACCCGCCACTCAGATAAAGCAGAAGGGAAAGCTCTCCCCGATGGAAGTTTATCTAGACTGCCGCATACAGTTCAAGGAAGCACTGGCTATCCTCACATGGGAAGAAACACAGGCGCTAACTCTCGACGTAGGCTCTACTGCGAGAAAGTTGATCTGGGCCAAGAGTGGAGGAAAATTAGCAAACGATGAATATCGCCAAACCCAACTCCAGAATGCCCTGAGCATGCTCAGCCAGAAGGAAAGAAGTGCGGTATACCGTGAAGAGATCAAGGAGACTGTTCGCTTGAACCAAGAACTCTCTAACCTCCCCCGGAGGGTCAGTGCACGGTTCGGTTCGGCAACCACATTGCGCGACATTCGAACAGCTGCGGCAAACCATAAACTCCCTCCCCACGGAGGCACCCAAGTCAGTAACCTGGGACAGAATCCGGAAAGCTGCCGAAGCTCCCGGGAATGCATCTACAGTCAACGAATTGAGTGAAAACATATGGCCCTATGCTTCGAGGAATCCTCCTCTGATTATGGCTCAGCTCAGAGCGACATGTTCAGAAGGGACCAAACCTGATGTCAGCGTCCTGACCCGATCGGGTCAAATCCATGCATTACCACCTAAGGCTACCAAAAAGCCAACGGAGCCAAAACCGCAACCCGGCCTGCCCGAAAACACAAGTTCCGTGAAAGAGGACCCGATCCTCACTCAGCTCAAGCAGACCTAGGCGAACATTTCCCTTTGGTCCCTGCTCACATCCTCATATCCTCACAAGCTCAAGCTAGAGGAAAGTCTGGCCCGCACCATGGTCCCCGTGGACGCAACCCCAGACAAAGTAATTCAGATGATCGACAACATCTACTATGGCAACATTATTACCTTCACAGATTTGGACCTGCCAAAATTTGGGGATGATCACAATGAGCCGCTTTACATCACAGTCCAGCTGGACGAGCGTCGCCTTCCCCGTGTGTTGGTAGACGGAGGTTCCAGAATGATGGACCTGCTTGACATCAAGCCCACAGATCTGAAGCCTTCAGTCCACACTGTCAAGGCCTATGACTCCACTTCCCGTACAGTTCTCGGGGTTGCTACTCTAAACATCTGGTTCGGCAAGCGGATGATCCCCACCGAATTCCAAGTGTTGGACATTCCTATCACTTTCACAGCCATCCTGGGGCGACCCTGGCTGCATCAAATAAATGGCGTGGCATCCACCCTTCACCAGTGTATCAAGTTCATAATAGGCAACGAGCTAACCACAGTCTACGGCGACAGCGTCACCACCGAGGGGACCAGCACCAACGGCATTCCAGTGTTAGAAATCAAGCATGATGACGACATGGCATTAACTGGATTCACCTTGGAAACCTCCAAGATCCAAATATGCAACATGGACCTTCCACTGTTTCAAGACAAAATCCCTCCCGCCATGAAGATGATGAAACTCATGAACTTCATCCCAGGACTGGGGCTCGGCAAAAGGTTACAAGGCCAACACCAAGTCATCGAAGTCAAGGACCACACCACAGTCCAGGGGCTCGGTTATGTGCCAACACCAACTGATATCAGAGAAAACAAAAGGCTCGCCAGCACCAAGGCAGCAACCCGCAAAAGGGGAACCTCCAACGGCACACCCAACCTCCGGCCTTACAGTTTCGACCTCGCTCATTACTTCACCAAGGGAACCGATAGCAGAACTGAGGGGGACCGAAAGTGGAACTGATGAAGATGAGAAAGAAGCAGGGAAAGTCAGCACAGAGACTACAGAATGGACGGAAGAGCTAGCACGGGACCTCAAGCGTTTTAGAGGACTCAAGGCTAATCCGATAAGGGGAGTGTTCCTCGACATCACGGCTCTACCTGGACCATTTGCCACCACGGTTCAGCATGAGTACACATTCAAAGGAATCCCAGACAAAGAAGAGCAACTCGAGGCACTCTTCACGGGAAACAGACTGTTCGGAACCGGAATTCATAGAAGACGCTCTCAGTGGACCCGCTCTACAGAGTCTTTTTGAAGAAGTCATGGAGGTGCCAAACCTGATTGACCTGGGCTCCAAAAACAGCATGATTACCATGATCGGGACAGCAGAAGCCAACCCTCTCGACCCCCGAACCCTCATCAAGCATCTAGCAATGCCACTGAAGAACTGGGTAACTTTCACCGGACCAAGGGCAAGCCAGACAGAAATGGAAGACAAGCTGGGCCTGCACCCACATCTCCCTAAACCCGGTCTCAAACCCTCTGAGTCCGTCCTTGTCAAAGTCTAGTCCTCCCAGTCGTCCAACGGCCTTACGCCGGAAGACTATGATAATGTAGCCAACAACGTATTTCCGTTCGCATCTAATGAAAAGTCTGACCTTTCGGAGTATCCCCTCATTGCCACTTTAACAACTGATAAGTTAACAAACAACTTAAAAGACGTTAATAATGACTCACTTAATAAAGAAGCAGACACATTAAATGAACAATACATTAAAGAAGTTCTCAAGCGTGTAGTAGACCAAGAGGACAATCGGGCCCAAGCTGCCGAAGAGGTTATGACTAAAGTGAACCTGGGTCAGTGCAAGAGCCTAAAGAGACACAAGTGGGCAGTTTCTTCGCTGATGCAGAAAAGGAAGCCCTGATAAATCTCCTCAAAGAGTATGTTGACGTGTTTGCCTGGTCATATCAGGACATGCCAGGACTCGATCCCTCAATCGTGAAGCACAGAATTCCCCTAGATCCAGAATTCAAGCCTATCAAACAGAAATTGCGCAAGATCAAGCCAGAGTGGTCCTTGCAAGTGAAAGAAGAGATTGAGAAAATGCTCCACGTCGGCTTCATCAGAGTGACTGAGTACCCGACCTGGCTCTCCAACATCGTAACGGTCACCAAGGCCTATGGAAAGGTCAGATGCTGTGTGGATTTCCGAGATCTCAACAAGGCCAGCCCTAAAGATGATTTCCCACTGCCCAACATCGACATGCTAGTCGACACCACGACAAATTTTAAAGTTAAGTCCTTCGTGGATGGGTTTGCCGGATACAATCAGATCAAAATGTTCGGGGAAGATCAAGCCAAGACTTCTTTCACCACTCCGTGGGGAACATACTGCTACACGGTCATGCCGTTCGATTTGAAGAACGCTGGGGCTACTTACCAGCGGGCTGCAACAGCCCTCTTCCATGACATGATTCACAAGAAAATCGAAGTGTATGTCGACGACATGATCATCCACTCCAGAGGATCAGACATGCAGCACATAACAGATCTGAGAAAGTTCTTCAACAGACTCAGAAAGCACTCCATGAGATTGAACCCTGCGAAGTGCACCTTCGGCGTCAAGCGAGGCAAAGTACTGGGGTACATGGTTATAGAAAGAGGTATCGAAGCCGATCCCAAGAAAATCAAGGCCATCATCAACATGAAGCCGCCACAGACACTAGCAGAAGTGAAAAGTTTTATGGGAAGACTTCAGTACATCAGTCGCTTCATCAACCAGTTGACATCTCTTCTTCGAAGAAGAGTTGGCAACTGGTTGATGAAGCGCAAACCGCTGACATCAGTCGCTTCATCAACCAGTTGACATCCCTTCTTTGTATTTTCCATCAAGGCCATCTTTTCACTTGACAGCGCAAACCGCTGGCAACTCTTCTTCGATGGGGCAGACAACAAGAAGGGAAATGGTATTGGAATTTTCCTTGTCGATCCCAAGGAAGAGCACACTCCCATAGCCATCAAACTGAATTTTGAAATAACCAACAATGCAGCAGAGTATGAAGCTTGCGCAGCCGGCCTAGAAGCCGCTCTTGAACGCAACATCTCAGAACTGGAAGTATACGGAGACTCAGCATTAATCATCAATCAAGTGTCCAACAAATAGAAGACGATAGATTCTGGCCTCCAGAAGTACCACATGTACATGGAGGAGCTCATTGCTCAGTTCAAGGACATCTCTTTCCATTATTTGCCAAGAGACAGGAACCGCTTCGCAGATGCCCTGACTACCCTAGCATCTCTTGTCGAAATTCTTAAAGGGAAATCAGTAAAACCCCTCAGAATAGGTAGACGGGAAACACCCGCTTACTGCTGTGAGATCGAAGTTAAAAATGAACCGATCGACGAACCCTGGTACAATCAAATCGACCAGTACCTCCAAAACGGAGAAGATTCCTTCACAAATGAATATGGAAAATACAAAGAAGGGATTAAAGCCAAAAACATGATGGCACTAAAACGCCTGGCATCCCATTTCGTCATTCTGGGGGGTATGTTGTACAAGAAGCGCCACCAAGGGCCACTCCTTCGGTGTGTAAATAAAGAAAAGGCCAACGAGCTAATGAACGAAGTTCACAACGGAACCTGCGGTCTGCACATGAACGCCAGAGCATTGACACAGATCATCCTCCGTATGGGATACTATTGGGTATCAATGGAAATAGACTGCATCCAGTTCGTCAGAAGCTGCGACAAATGTCAACGGTTCTCCAACCTCAATCACATCCCTCCTCACGAACTCTATTGCATGACTACGCCATGGCCTTTCGCCACATGGGGAATCGACGTCATCGGCAAAATCACTCCGCCAGGGAGCAATGGCCACGAGTTCATATTAGTCGCAGTCCACTACTTCACCAAATGGGTAGAAGCCAGATCATACAAGGTACTGAATTCTAAGAAGGTGGCCGAGTTCATCAAAGAGAACATCATGTGCCGATACGGAGTGCCCAACGAGATCATATCCGATAATGGGACCCACTTTGAAGGAAATTGTGACCAACTGTTGACCGAATTCAGAGTTACACCCCACAAGTCTTCTCCCTACAGACCACAGACTAATGGTGCAGTAGAGGCAGCAAACAAGACTCTCACAATGATAATCAGAAAGATGACCGCCAGAGGTCGGGATTAGCCCGAGAAGCTACACTTAGCCCTCTGGGATACAGAACATTAGTCAGAACCGCCATAGGGGAGACTCCGTTCGCACTTACATACGGAATGGAAGCAATGTTACCAGTGGAATTGGAAATTCCATCCGTCCGAGTCCTCTTGGAAAATGGGATCAATGAAGTCGAATGGCTACAGAGCCGTCACGACGAACTTGCTCTACTCGACGAGCGCAGATTGAATGCCATGGAACACACTCGTGCCTACCAATGCAGAATGGGCCGAGCATTTGATAAGAAAGTCAAGGTCCGAGATATCAGAGAAGGCGACTTGGTGCTAAAGGAAAAGCCTCCTACGCAGACCAATCCCCTCGAAAAGTGGGAGCCTACTTAGATAGGCCCGTTCGTGGTACAAAGAATCTTCTACGGAGGAGCCATGAAGTTAGCAGATTTGGACGGGAACCCTTTCGTTAACCCCGTGAACGGAAGCAAGCTCCGCAGATACTTCGTTTGAGGAAGAGCACGAGTCAACTCTCCTTCCCCATACACCACCCCTCAGTAAAATTAAAGTGCTAAAAGAGTAATACCCAACTGGATACATTCCCAACAATGATCCAGGTAAAAATAGGGTCGCACTTCTTTTGTCTTTGTTTTTTCTCAAATTCACCTAAAGTGTCGAACTACGGTGACCTGAGCCCCTTAGTCCAATTGTAAAAGGGGAACGTAGGCAGCCATCATTGGTTCGGTCTAAAAAAAAAACAAATAAGCATCGATTGCTTGTGTTTCGAAAAACTCTTTTCAATTAACCTACAAATTCATAACGGTTAAAACAATCTTTGATGAGTTCAAGCACGGTCAACTCTTGACTCGCTACACGCTAGCAAAACTACAATAACACATTAATCAATTAATGTGTCTGCAATGACAGTGGGTGGATACTCCGGACAGCAAGGTCAACCTAGTCCCCCGTACTTGGTCCTTCATCCTTCATCCCCTTCCCTTTTCCGCGGCGAGTATTCTTCACCTTCACAGGGAATATTCCCGTAGTCCTTATACCTGGCTCAGGGACCCTTCTCGACGCCTCTGTCAAACCGGCAGCTGCCAACGCAGCCCTTTCCCTAGCTCTATCTTGAGCTGCCTCTCTCCGAGCCATCATGACCGTGCTTTGGTCGGCCGCCCGATCAGTATTGGCCTCATAGTCAGCCATGTCATCTCCAGTACGATTCTGAGGGTTAGCCCCCACTTCGGCTCTCCTCAAAGTCGAGCCGTCAGGGTGATCAAGACCCAACAACTCACTCCTTCTGTGTCTCCCCCATACACTCTTCGTACCAGTTCAGATACTACGTAGACAGAATAATGCCCCCTCTCCGGTGAAAGAGAACCCTGGCAGGAAAGGACGTGTATTACCACAACCGCGTGAGAAGCAATAGCGTCAAAGGATCTTCCATCGGAAGAGATCCCACCTCAAAGGTAGCAGCATGACCCAAACCCGTCAATGGCACCTGCTCCAGCCCGTACTGTCGCAGCACCAAGGATGGAATGTAGAAAGCGATGCAGGACAACCCCCGGTACTCTGACAACCAAAAGACCCTCCTGAGCGGCCCGACAAGTTTGTAGCTTCCAATGAGGAACCCACCATCGCAAGTGATGCGTGCGGAGTCTGGCCATCCAGAGCTCCAGTTCAGCCTGATCGCCCCATATCACCAGAGGACGTCGAGAAAAGGACCAAGGGTCACAAGACACTGGTGCCTCGAGAACCATCTGCAATCGCTCCCTCAACCACATAGTGAGCATAGCGGGACTCCCTCCCCACATGTATCGGCTGCCGGTCGCCATCCGACCTATGCCCGGGAACGTCTCACCCACGACCAAAGGCACGATGTCTCCCCAGTTCTGGCACTGCCTCACCAGGTCCAGTACACTATGATGGCACACACCCAGGTACGTGAACGTGAACAAAGTAGCAATTGCGCACAGAGCAAACGCGTCCCACGCAAAAACGCTCCCCTCGACACCGGCAAATTTATCGGGCAGCCCTGAAATGTCAACATAATTTGTGTTCTGTATTAGCATCCCGTATGCTTCTTCAGCTGAGATACCAAGCAGAGACACTAACTTCTCAATAGTGGCCATGCCACCCGCCAAGGGAAGAACTAGCTGTTCCGTCTCAGGTCCTCCTAAAATGGCCCAGAAATCTTCAAACGTGGGAGTAATCTCGTTGTACGAAAAGCTGTACACGTGCCTCCGTACGTCCCAGAAACGAGCCGCAGCTCTCAAAAGATCCCAATCTCGCATGAGCTCCTTCAGAGCCCAAATAGATTTCATCCCGTAACAACCCTCGAAAAAACCCTTGTTTTGCCTCGTGTGGTGTCGTACCCACGACTGGAAATTGTCCAAGTATCGCTCTTGCATCTGAGACGATAGCCTAGGAAATGGAGCCATGAAAAAAGCAAAGAAAACCTTTAAAAAATTGAGAGAAAAAATTAGTTGATTGATCGAAGCAAACGTGCTGTTTTGACAATTGCAAAAACTGAACTGCAATTTAAAAGAATCTGGAAACTTAATCCAAGTTCGGCCAGACGGTTTCTCAAGTTGATTGGGTAAACTCTGTAGCCAGCTGCTTCAATTTGGAAACATTTCCAAACCATACCCTGTTCAAGCCTCATTGAAACTATGTGTACCCATGGTTTCAATCAACCACTGCCAACACCACTTCCGCCCCGGCCTCGTGCAACAGTGCAATTAATTAAATAACAGTGCATATAGGCATAAATTTTGACCAGTTCGAATTTTTGTGCATGTTTCATTATTTATTTTTGATCAACCTACTTGCTTATTTGCCAAAAATAAAAGAAGGTAATCTCTAAATAAATGTGCAAAATACCAAAGTTTCGCCTCAAAGGCCCTTTCAAGTACAAGTCAAATCATTTGGACAATACACACATTTTGTCTAAAAATAAATAAAGAAAGAGGACTACTCAGAGTCCTGCTCGTCATCTGAGCACTCAAAGTACTGCCCCGCAGCAGCCGGATTCACCGGGGACAGATAATCTCCAAATTCCTCCAGGCGGGAATACGAGAAAGGCCGCCTCTGCGCCTACGACCTCGAGGACTCTCCCTGTTCGTGCCCCAAGAACGAAGAGTGACGAGCTCCGAACCCCGCCGTCTCACCAGAGAACTGGCCGAATCCCTGCGTAAAGTCCGCCCCACCAGTCGTGGAGGCAGACGAATCTCTCGGCCTAGACGGCCTCGGCTCATGTACAGCCGCACTCCTCCTGGAATTACACTGCAGGAACTCCACGAGTCTCCTGGCGTAATTGGCCCACCCGTCCAACTGTCTCACAACCTGGTTGTACGTACGGCCAGACACATGCAAATCAGGAAAGTCGTCAAAAGACAAACAGACAGCACAGATGCAACATTTGCAGAATGCTACTATCAAGTACATAAAATCGAAACAAAGCACTCACCGAAGCATTGGGGTCCACCCTGTACCGAGGCATCGTCTCTTCCGGAATTGGGATCACCAATCGCATGCGAGAACCATTCAGCCCCTCATACGCCAGCCTAGCGCGAGGGAGCGGGTAGTCCCGGGGATATCCAGGGCCCTCGCCCTCCCTGTACAGCACCTGCGGGCTCCTCAGCCTCGTCCTCAGGAAGATGTCATAGTCGGCACCCTCTATGATGAACTCGGTATAGAACACGCCCTGTCTATACCGCTCTAGATCCTCCATCGGTATCAACAAAGGATGCTGCATGTGTGGAGGTGGGTCCATCGGCACCAAAGGAAGGGACCCCATACCATGCTGATAGGTCACACTCTCCCCCAGATACATCGCGTCACAGTGAAGTCCCACCAGCAACTTCCGCCGACGTGTGACCTCCCTAGCAGCCTGGACTACAACAACATTAATTCGGTTCCACCAAGTCAACTGGATCCGCCCGAAAAACTCTCGGCTCAGGGCCAGAGACACTTCCTCGTAAGTCAACCGAGTACCCTCCCTCGACGACGCTGGCTTCTTCGCCTCCTTCTGCCAAATCAACATGGCAGAGAACAAGGACTCATACGCCTCCTTGATCTCCCATCTCTGCGGGTGGAACACCTCCAAAGCCCACACCTGTCAAGCATATGGAAAGTTATGCCAGCTACAGAGCAAATACATACGAGTACAAAATGAGACAAGGAAGAGAAAAAGACGGGAACTTACATCCAAAGCAAACGAAAAGCAGCATAAGGTGTTCTCCTCTCCCCGCGAGAACCTATCCAAGGCATGGTAGAGCTCGGCCAGTCCAGCCTCCCCCCATGCGAACCCTCTCACGACGTCCAGATCAGTCAGCGAGCCAAGCAGAAGGAAGTGATAGGATGTGTCAGAAGTAGGAAACAGGGTCACTGACAAAGCAAACCACAAGAACCCTCGAGCCAGATGCTCTGCGGTCATCCTCGAAGACCCCTTCAAATAAGCAAGAATACCCCTCCTCAGATGAGCCTCCATCGGCCCGTACCGAATACCCAAGCCCCTGGCATCGGTGATATCAATACCCAACAGCTCCGACAACTGCCCCAGGGTGTAGCCATCCACCCACACAAGTGTGTTGCCCCAGAATGGCAACCCCGTGATCGCCGCAAAGTCAGTGGGAGTCACAGTTGCCTCCCCCCACCTGAAGTGAAAAGTGTGGGTCGTGTCCCACCAATACTCGCTCAGGGTAACGTACAAGGCCCTTGCCCTCTGCGTCGAAGCCACCGCGGCTACTGCGCTGATGAATCCAGCCAAACCGGAGTCAACCACAAGCTGCTGTGGACTCCTCTCTCCCACCCGAGCCTCGTCTGGGAGTATCTCCCACAACGCTCTAACTGCCTCGAAGGCTCCCCTGGTTTTCAAGTTGCGAATGTCAACTGTCCCTCGCCCCTGCAGGTGAACACAACAAGAGTACTTTAATACAGAAACAACATCTACAGAGTGCACGAACGCATATCGAAATGATGCAACACAGATATAGTTCTCATTTTCCTAAAATATGTCCATCCCAGTTGGAATATTAACGGTCCAAAATCCCAAAAAGTTTAAAACATTTTGAAAACTCCGTCGAATTCAGAACTTTCAAAACCTTTCGAAAACTCCGTCGAATTCGAAACTTTCAAAACATTTCGAAAACTCCGTCGAATCCGGAACATTCAAAACCTTTCGAAAACTCCGTCGAATTTGGAACTTTCAAAACCTTTCGAAAACTCCGTCGAATCCGGAACTTTCAAAACCTTTCGAAAACTCCGTCGAATTCGGAACTTTCAAAACATGTCGAAATCTCCATCGGATCCGGAACTTTCAAAACCTTTCGAAAACTCCGTCGAATCCGGAACTTTCAAAACATCTCGAAAACTCCGTCGAATCCGGAACTTTCAAAACATTTCGAAAACTCCGTAGAATTCGGAACTATCAAAACATCTCGAAAACTCCGTCGAATTCGGAACTTTCAATCATTTCGAAAAAAAAAAAAATTACTCCGTCCCGAATTAAACTTACTTTAATTTCGGAAAACACCTCTAGGCATGGAATTTTGCAACCAAAATTTTTATGTCATCTAGCCATAACGTCAATTGAACTACACTCTAGTCATTTTCGACAAAGGCGCATAGCAAAGTCAAAAGCCCCAATTCGGGCACCAAGTACCCTAACCCATTTCTAGTCAAATTTCTAAAATTTAAAGAATGCACATTCTTGAAATTAACGGAATTTAGAGGAAGTTTACTTGTCTTTCGATCCCTCCCTTGAATTTGTGAGTGTCCCGAGCCGGATAAAACTCCGACGGATCCACTGGAAGAACGGTGGTTCGAACGGTCCTCACCAACCTCGTTCTTTCATTATCGGTCCTCCTATGGCGAGCCATTGGTCCCAAACCGACATCCATGATGATTTTCCCTCAAAAAATTTGAACAAAACTCGCGAAATGGGGAGATTTTCTTCTCTCCTTTCTCTCTTCCTCGCCTGGAAAAATGGTGGAAATGGACTGGTTTGCGTCGGCCTTGGCGCTGATTTGAATCTGGTCAAATTCAGTCCAAGTCCGGCCGGACTTTTTTGCAGCTGAAAAGATTCCTTGCCAATTTGGCCCCTCAGCTTCTCACAGTTTCAATTTTACCCCTTTTGGCCCCCAAAAGTGTAAAATTTCCCCAAGTTAGACCTTTCTAACACCCCCTCCCTCGAGGTCAAGTTCAGTTAGTTTTCACTAATGCTCGTCTCCAGACGTTAAATTTTCAGCTAGTTTTCACTAACGCTCGTCTCCAGACGCTAAATTTCCCGTTAGTTTCTCACTAACGTTCGTCTCCCCGGCCGTCAATCATAAGCCCGATCATCCCATTTCAATGGCCATCAAGGTAAGCCCGCACAACAATCCCTCTTTGGCCATCTTCGTAAGTCCGAATACCATTTCACTCCCGCAAGTAAACATTTACTTCCCCGGCCGCCAGTCGTTAGCCCGATCATCCCACTTCAACGGCCACCAAGGTAAGCCCGCACAACAATCCCTCTTCGGCCATCACCGTAAGCCCGAACACTCCTCCCCAGCAGGATCCTAAGACCATCCGTCTAAGAAGAAACGTCAATCAATTCCCTCAGTTCCTAACTGTCTTTGTTAGAACTCTGGACGCTTTACCCCAACAATGTGTCAGTCTCTCCCGAGATCACATCCCGTTCTTAACCCCGTCGTTAGAACGTCAATCCTCCCGTGTCGTTAAGAACGCCAGTTTAACGCAACCATTCCCGTCATTGCCACCATATCCCCAGCAGATAAAACGTGGCCGTCATCATAAGCCCAGCACCCAAGGCACGAACGCCTCACAAAATCAATCTCAAGGCACGAACGCCTTCATCTCAGGACAAACGCATCCTCGTAATCTCGGTCTGAGGCGCCACACGCCCTCGTATGTTTCAAGTAATCCCGGTCTGAGGTGCCACACGCCCTTAAATGTCTCAGTAATCTCGGTCTGAGGTGCCACACGCCCTCAAATGTCTCAGTAATCTCGGTTTGAGGCGCCACACACCCTGAATGTCTCAGTAATCTCGGTCTGAGGCGCCACACGCCCTCGTATGTTTCAGTAACTCCGGTCTGAGGCACCACACACCCTCGTATGTTTCAGTAACTCCGGTCTGAGGCGCCACACACCCTCGTATGTTTCAGTAATCCCGGTCTGAGGTGCCACACGCCCTCGTATGTTTCAACAATCTCGGTCTGAGGCGCCACACGCCCTCAAAGGTTTCGGAAATCCCAAGTTCAGACGCCTCACAATAGTCTCCATTCAGATTCAGATACCTCGCAATGGTCCCACTCATGTTCAGACGCCTCACAACAGTCTCGCTTAGGTCAAGGTCCCCACGCGCAGGCCCTTGCACCTACGAACTACGATCGACTTGATTCCCGCTCGGGATACGTAGAAATCCTTTCGCTAAGGGTCCAGCCAGCTGACCGCCCATGTCTTTCAAAGTAAGGCATCCCCCGATTTGGATCCTTATCTTTTTTCAACGACCCCACTTCCCTCGGAAGTGACATCGCTGAGAGGCTAACTGTAAGTACCCAAATCCGGATCGCCAAAATCCGTTAGAAGTTAACCGGAATCCGTTAACTGGCCCGCTCCAGGTTAACCGGAACCCGTTAAGCTCCCCGTTCTCAAGCCAACGAGACGTCCCGGGACTGCCCCGTGCATCCCAGCGTCAAAGCGTACTCAACACATGTCGTCGCACGTAAAAGTACAGCTTCTCCAGAAAAACGCACTTTCTGGCACTTTCTGGGGGCGTTTCGGACATTTTCCGGACAGTTATTTAAAAAACAAACAAAACCGGGAATAATGGCACGAAAATCCATGCCCTGTTGAGTCACAGGGGCACGTGGCCTGCATGCCACAACCCTTCGGTTAACATCAATCAGATTTCAATGTAAAAAGATCAAAATACCCCTGGGAGGCAGTCCCAGTTCGGCCGGACTCTTTTGCAGGCAAAACAGAAATGCCAGCAAGTCCCTCCAATTTCAAAAAAACCACAAAACCCCCTGGAATTCAGGTTAAGTCCGTTCGGACTCTTTTGCAATTTTACCCTATAAATACAGAGGGCTGTCAACATTTCAAAAAAAGAAAAACCTTACCATTTTCTCTCCACAGCCACGGCCCAAACCAGTTCCTCCCTCTCCCGAGCCCCATTTTGCCTCGATTTACGTTTAAATCCCGTATTTCAACCAAACACGAACCAAAACACCTCGAAACATCGTTCCAAACACTAAATCGTATCCCTTATATGCCTCCCGAGCCAAAAGAGTCAACCCCTAGCCATAGGTAACACTCTCTCTCCCTAAACACTCGTTCCGTCTCGGTTTACGCGCCAGTCGCTACAACCGTTTCGGACGAACGTTGTTGAAATGTAGACGTCACTGTCAATGGGGTCCGATACGTTTTAGTCCCTGATCATCTTCTCTTCCCGTAGGAGAAGTAATCTCGGGTTAAAACGGCGTTCCGGCCCCGTTCCGTTACTTTTTATGTCATTTACAATTCCGGATCGTTTGATCCGTTGAACGTCATTTACTTTACACAACTTTACAGTCCGAACTGTTTGGTTCGTGATAGTCATTTAACGGTCCGGATCGTTTGATCCGTTGAATGCTATTTACTTTACGCACTTTACAATTTCGGGTCGTTTGATTCCGTCGATACCGCACTTTAAATACTGTCATTTACAAGTCCGAGCCGTTTGGCTCGTGATAGTATTTACTTATCAAAGTCCGAGTCGCAAAAACGATTCGTTGATCGCATATCATTTAATGCTTTTTTTCCGTAAAATCGCTAACAATGTAATGCTCGGTTCAAAACCGGAGTTCGACATTCGAACTCTCTTTCAAAAACGCGCGAAATGACGTTTGGCATCCAAACGATCATCTTCAAACTTAAAACCCGACATTTGACATTCAAATCTCATTTAATGCTTTTTTCCCATAAAATCGCTAACAATCAAATGCCCGGTTCAAAACCGGAGTTCGACATTCGAACTCTCTTTCAAAAACGCGCGAAATGACGTTTGGCATCCAAACGATCATCTTCAAGATAAAAAATCCGACGTTTGACATTCAAACGCTCTTTTCTTAAAAGTCAACATTTGACACTTAAGTTAAAAGATCAAAATCAGCACTCGTGCCACTTTTCCTAAAAAAACTCAAAAACAACGTTTGTCATTCAAACGCTCGCCTTTTCAAAAAGAATCAAATAATCAACGTTTGACATTCAAACCAAGATTAAGCTTGTCATTCAAGCCCCCATTTTCAAAATGCAAACAAACACACACGCACACATTTTCGAGAAAGGTAGAAAGACTCGTCATACGAGGCGTTTCGGGTGATATCAAAATACTCTTCCCGAAACGTAACGTGACCTCCGAACCTAACAATCTCTGGTACTCAAAAAGCCTTTTTCCCATTTTTGCTACCAATAAAAATGACACCCCTTTTCAAAGCCTTTTTCAAAGTTTTTGCTACCAATAAAAATGACACCATTTTCACAAAAGCCGTTTTTCAACGTTTGAGCTCAAAATACAAAACCGCGTGGCAACTCCTCTCCTTCCCGAAAGCGAGGTCTCAAACACCAACCCTCCGCGAAAGACAACCGCGCTTCGCTCCGCCGCGAATCCCGGGTAATTTCATATATCGAAGATAGGCTTCTTTGGGGCCATTGAAGATTTGAAAATTAAAGGTTTTTTATGAATGTTTAAGAGAGAGAAGAAGGAGGAGTTTGGTAGAAAACTGACACTGAAGGTATGAATGTCAGAGAAGACAGTTGAAAAAGGTTGAAAATGTAAGGGATGTCTTCTATTTATAGGCAAGATTAGGGGTTAGGCAGCTGAAGGGACATTCTCAATTTCCCATAGGGTGAATCATTAAAAAGGTTATACCCTTTCAGCTTCTGCATATCAACCAATGACGGCTGACATGAAGGCCATTTAATGCTAATGTTCCCTTTGATTGAATGCATTCAAATTTTAAAATTTCGTGGGAAAACATTTGCAAAAATACCCATGTGCCACAAATAAGGACTGAAAAATAAATAAGAAAAACTTACTTGGTCCACGTGTCAAGCATGCAAAAAAAAAATGAACAATTTTTTTTTAAATAGACAAAAGTACACTAAGTTGAAACGCGGTTGAAATCAGGCGATCAATGCTGCAGCAAGCAGTTTGGAAGTAAGCGGTTGGCTGCAAGCGGTTGACAGCAAGCGGTTTCAACAGGTTGAGGTTTGAATGAGGAAGGAAAACCTCTTGGATTCCAGAGCTTTAGTGAGGATATCAGCAATCTGGTTGTCTGTCCCCACATACTCTAAATGGATATTCCTCTTCTCCACATGATCTTTGAGGAAATGATACTTGATATCTATATGTTTGGTCTTGGAATGCATGACAGGGTTGATGGAGACTTAAATTGTTGAAGTGTCGTCACACATGATAGGGCAATTTCCTTCTTTAATTCCATAGTCCACCAACTGCTGCTTCATCCAAAGGATTTGACAGCAACAACTTTCAGCAGCAATATACTCAGCCTCTGTGGTTGACACTGAAATTGAAGCTTGCTTCTTGCTGGCCCAAGCAACTAGTCTATTCCCGAGGAAATGACAAGTACCACTAGTGATTTTCCTGTCAATAGTACAAGCTGCATAATCTGCATCTGAATAACCTACAAGATCGAAGTTCAAATCTTTGGAATACCAAAGTCCAAGGTTACTGGTTCCAGATAAATAGCGGATTATACGCTTGACTGCAATTAAATGTGCTTCTCTAGGATCTGCTTGATAGCGGGCACATACACAGACACTAAACATGATATCGGGCCTACTAGCAGTTAAATAAAGTAATGAGCCGATCATACCTCGATATAGGGTTTGATCAACCTTCTTACCTTTGAGATCTTTATCTAGCTTATTGCCCATGGCCATTGGAGTATCATATGCTTTAGCATTTTCTAATCCAAACTCCTTTATTAACTCCTTGGTGTATTTGGCTTGGCTGAGGAAAATACCTTCTTCGCATTGCTTGATTTGAAGCCCGAGAAAAAATGTTAATTCTCCCATCATGCTCATCTCAAACTTGCTTTTCATTAGCTTCTCGAAATGCTTACAAAGTAAATCATTAGTAGAACCAAAAATGATATCATCAACATATATTTGAACAAGTAAAGTATGATTGTTGTATTTGGCAATAAAAAGAGTTGTATCAATTTTACCGCGTTTAAATTCTTTTTCTAGTAAAAATTTAGAAAGAGTCTCATACCATGCCCTTGGAGCTTGCTTAAGTCCATACAAAGCCTTCTGGAGTTTGTAGACATGATTTGGAAATTTGGAGTCTTCAAATCCAGGCGGTTGGAAAACATACACGGTCTCTTGCAGTTCACCGTTGAGGAAAGCACTCTTCACGTCCATTTGATATAACTTGAAACGCTTGAAAGAGGCGTAGACTAAGAAGATTCTGATAGCTTCCAATCTTGCAACTGGAGCAAAGGTTTCATCATAATCGATTCCTTCTTCTTGCCTATATCCTTGTGCAACCAACCTTGCTTTATTCCTAGTGATGCTTCCATTCTCGTCCATCTTATTCATAAACACCCACTTAGTTTCTATCACTCCTTGATCCTGAGGTCTAGGCACTAATGTCCAGACCTTGCATCTTTCAAACTTGTTGAGTTCTTCTTGCATAGCAGCGACCCAACTGGAATCTTGGAGTGCTTCATCAATCTTCTTGAGTTCAACTTGAGATAATAAGGAAGTATGCTCATCATAGTTCGATCTCCTTGTTTGAACACCGGAAAACAGATCACCAATCACATTAGAGAGAGGGTGACTGCTGACTTCGCAAACCTCTGGGGGTAAGTCTGGTTGGACTGAGGTTTGCTGAAGATCTTCAATTGGAACATCGTTAGATCCTTAAGCGAAGTCATGGAAGGTAAGTTGATGAAGAGGTTCAATAAGCTGGATGGGGGAATTCTCAACATCTTCTCCCCTTGGAGTTGCATCTGGAGTGGAAACTTCAGGTGCAGTTTCAAAAGTCCAGTTTGAGGGAATTTCAGTTGAGGGTGCTGGATTTTGCGGTTGAGGTTCAGGTGCGGTTCTAGATGGTTCACCTGTTTCATTATGCTCAGCAAAATCATCAGCAACATTTGAAGCCAAATGTGGCTCAAGGAGAGAATGCTCATCGAATGTAACATGGACATAGTCAACTATCTTTAAACTAGTTTTATTGAAAACATGAAAAGCATTTGAATGTTTAGCATACCCAAAAAAAATACCTTCATCGGCCTTGGCTCCGAATTTACCTCTATTTTATCTTTCGTTGTAGAGGATAAAGCATTTGCAGCCAAAGATCTTGAAGAAAGCAATATTGGGGGTTCTTCCTCTCCAAAGCTCATATGGAGTCTTGTTATAGGTTTTGTTGATGAGGGAGCGGTTTTGAGTGAAGCATGCGGTGTTGATTGCTTCAGCCTAGAAATACTGAGGCAGCTTGGCTTCAGATATCATTGTCTTTCCAGCCTCAATCAACGTCTTGTTCTTCCTTTCCACAATCCCATTTTGTTGTGGAACACCAGCTGCGGAGAAATTGTGATCAATCCCATGAACATCACAATATTGACCAACACCGTTGTTCTTAAATTCTGTTCCATTATCTGATCGAACACTAACGATGTCGTCTTCTTTCTGAGTTTGGAGCCGTCTAAAGAGGGAGGTTAAGATGTCATAGCAATCGTCCTTAGAAATCATCATCTCAATCCATGTATATCTTTAGTAATCATCCACCACCACTAAAGTATATCTACTTCCTCCAATGCTGGCAGTGGTAACGGGTCCAAACAAATCTATGTGAAGCAGTTGTAAGCATCTTGAAGTTGATGGAGCGGTCTTGCTGGTGAAAGACGATGCGGATTGCTTACCAAGTTGGCATGCATTGCATTTCTCAGGATGGTGGTCAGCCACTTTGGGTAAACCACGAACGAGGTTTTCCCTTCCAATCTTTGCTAGATACTTGAAGTTCAAGTGACTCAACCTCTTGTGCCATAGCCAACTATTTTCGCTCACATTTTTAGCTACAAAATAGAGATTAGTAATACTACATGAAGAATCTAGATCAATAATGTAAATATTACTCTTACGAATCCCTGTGAGTAGGGTGACTCCGGAAATGCTATCTTTGATAAAGCAATTTGATGACGTGAAGTTGCAAAGCATTCCTTTGTCACATAATTGAGAAATTGAAAGGAGGTTGTGCTTGAGTCCTTCAACAAGAGAAACCTTCTCAATGGTTAGGTTTCCTCTCCTTATTACACCTTACCCAATGGTCTTGCCTTTGTTGTTGTCACCAAAGGTTACAGACGGACCACTTGCTTCAATGACATCTTCAAGTAATGATCTATCTCCAGTCATATGTCTTGAGCAGTCACTGTCAAGATACCATTCATTATCCTTGGAGTGACCAGCCATTAAGCAGAGGACCTGAAATGTAAACATTAAGAACGAGGTCCCCCTTTATTCCTTGGGTCCTGAAGTTAGCAACCTTTAACGACCCACACCTGTTTGACAGAAGGAGGTTTACTCTTCCTGGCATTGGATGTGAATCGCAAAAGGCATTCTGCAGCCTTGTGACCTAAACCATCACACACAGAACATTTATAAAAGCTACAAGCATCATGAGGTTTTACTAACTCCTTACTTTTCTTAGGAATTGCATGCGGTTTGGGAGCAGCGGTTTCAGCCTTGACAAAGGGAACTGGCTTTGGTTTGACCGCGTATTTTCTAGGAACGCACTTCTTGCTTTTGAAGGCAGGAGGAGCGATCGAAGAAGAGAGGCGGTCAGCCTTGCAGTTGCTAGCACCACCAATTCCACCAAAAGCGGTTGAAGTGGGGATGCGGCCAACTCCATAAGCCATGTTCTCTGAATCATCACTCTCAGAATCCTTTCCTTTCATCTGAGAGTTCTTCCCATATTGTTTTTTTGGGTAGACATAATTAAAATTTTGTTGTCCTTCACCCTTAGAATTAGCATGCTTCCCCTTAGGAATTTCTTTAGTTAGTTTTAAAATTTTCTCATCCTTTTCACAACAGGATGCACACTTCTCTTCTTCACCAGATCCAAATCCCAGACCCTCTTTAATTCCACTGGGTACTTGGGTATCTATAATTTGATCCATGGTGGATTTTGACTTGAGCCACCTATCAATAATCTTTTGGAGATCGTTGATTTGGGTGACCAGGTCATCATTTCTAAGCTGAAGTGCAGCAATCTTAGTTTCAAGGGTGCGATTTTGATCAGCAAGAGGAGTCATACTTTTGATTTGGTCCTTAAGATTTGAAATTTCAGACCTCATCACAGTTTTCTCCGTCTTGTACTGAGAAATTTCATTATGAGCTAAACTTAAAACTTTCTTAACATTAGAGAACTTATGGATCATCATTTCTGCTTCCTTGAACATCATTTCATGTTCCACGGGAGAAACATCTTCCACCACCTTTTTCAAAATTTTCTTCTTTGAAATTATTTTTGAAGGTGGAGCATTTGTAGGAGGAAAGATAGGACGTGAGTACGAACAATTTCCTATCTTAATGCTAGGAGTAAGTTTGACATTATCATCCAATTTAAAATTTGGAATTTTTGTAGAAACCTCTTCTTCCTCCATATCTAGCAACTCGATTGACTCAGTATCTGACTCATCGGAAGCATCTGCAATTAAACAAAGATTAACCTCTTCGATTTCTTCATCACTTCCATCATCAGAGTCTGTTTCAATCCAAGTTGCTAATTCCTTGGAATTCTCTTTCTCCTCAGCAACCATTCCCTTGCGACGAGAAAATTTCACAGGAGAGGTTTTCTTTTTCATGTATTCATATTTAGGCTGTGGACACTCAGATGCA
The DNA here is from genome assembly GCA_022495995.1 of Adenophora triphylla var. japonica. Lineage (NCBI taxonomy): Eukaryota > Viridiplantae > Streptophyta > Magnoliopsida > Asterales > Campanulaceae > Adenophora > Adenophora triphylla. The sequence continues at coordinate 189,718 of JAFEMH010000021.1, forward strand.
AAGTGATCAGGTTTTCTACAGTTGTAGCAAACCAGATCACTCTTTTTCTTTGTATCTGCAGCCTTTGAAAACGTTGCAGGAGGTTTGCCTTTTGAAAATGTTTTTGTGAAAGGTTTTGAGGATTTTCTAAATTTTTGAAATCTTTTCACAAACATGGCAAAATCATCATCATTCATCTCGATGAGTGATGAGGTTGATATGGAAGGATCAGCGGTTTGATTGGATGTGGATGGTTTCTCCTCATGTTTCACGACGGACATAGAAAGCGATTTGGTTTTCCCTTCAATCTCTTCAGTATGATTTAATTTAAGCTCATAGACTCTAAGATTTGCATACAAGTTACTTAACGACCAAGTATTCAAAACTTTGGAGTCTTCTAGAGAGGTTGCTTTATTTACCCATCTAGAACCTAAAGAAGCTAGGAAAGTCATATTGATTTCCTTATCAGTTAAAGTTTTGCCAAGAGATCTACAAGCATTAACTACCTCAACATAGCGGTCGTAGGTCTGACGCAAGGTTTCGTTGGATTTTCTGTTGAAGTTGTTGTAGGATCTTTCAACAGTATATAATTTGTTTTCCTTGCATTCGTCATCACCTTCGAGGTAGCTCTCTATGGCATCCCACATCTGATTTGCAGTTTTGAGATACATCACTTTTTGAAGGGTTGAAACTGAGAGGGTTCCAGAAATGATGTGCCTAGGCTTGCTGTCCAAGGCAGCTAGTCTCTTCTCTTCATCTGACAACTCGTCTTTTCGGATTTTTGACTTCTGGAGTTTCTGTATTGGTGGTTGCATCAGTGTTGGCCTTCATGGGAACAAACGGGCCATTGATCACGCATTCCACCAGCATCTCATCAATAGTTTCCAAATGAATAAGCATTCGGAATTTCCAGATGTCAAAGTGGTCTTCGTCCAAAATAGGAATGTGTGAATAGTTAATAGTTGTCATCGTTTTTGAGTTTGCCATATCGAATCGGCACACAAGATGTTAAGCTTGAAAAACAGTGGTTTTATAAATGTGTTAAGCTCTGATACCACTTGTTGGTCCCAAAGGTGGCAACAAGGGTGAAAAACAGCTAGAGGGGGGGAGGGTGAATAGCTGTTACTAATTTTTCGCCCTCTTTTGAAAACTGAACCTCTAAGCTTACAAAACTGCTTGCAGTTGATAATGTACTGCAAGTAGAGATGTAAAATGCACAGCGGAATATTTAAGTTACAAAGCGGTTTTGAGGTGCGGTTTGTAAAGCGGTTTTATGATGCGGCTTTAGTAAGTGCGGTTTACAAATAAAGTGAGGTTTTGACAATGTTAACTCCAAACACAATTCTTAATCATGGATAACTACAATTAAGATCAAACAGAGAAAAATAAATAATTAGTAAGCACAAGAAATAATAAATGTAGTAAATAAAGAACACAATATTTGGAGTGGTTCAATCGTTTAAACGATCTACGTCCACTACCAAGATGGTTAGTCTTGGATTTTCTAAGAGTTAGATTTTATATTTAGTATGAGAGAGATTACAAAGTACAAAGTATTCAAACTCAGATCTAAAATCTATTCTATGAAGATCGAATCCTAGACTATAACCAGTGTATCTCAAATGATTAATATATGTGATTAAACAAGTGAGGTGTGTGTGTGAGAACAAGATCAAGGCTCTTTAAATCTTTGAGATGGAGAGCACAATGATTCTTTATGGTATTAAGTCTAGATTTCTGGGCTGGGATAATATTTCTTGAAGATGAAGATGAAGATTCAAAGGACTTAGAATTTCTGGGCAGAGCTTCAGCTTCTATGAACACAACACTTTCAATTTTCTCAAGCAATCTTCAAATGGTGAAGATTGAGGGTATTTATACCCAAGCATCCAAGATATAGCCGTTGGACACAACTGTTGCAAGGACAGTACTTGATGCTTTCCCATTGGTCCACAGTAACCACTTTTGTCCTTTGGTACAGCAGCTGCAGATAAAGCTGATCAGGCTTCAGCTGCAAGTAAGGTGGTTAGGACACCTGTCACCTTTTCAAGATCCTTACAGATCTTCTCTGACATTGAATCACGTGACAAGATTTAGTGGTTGACTTTTAATATTGCTGACGTGGATTCCAACGGTAAAAAGTGGTTCACTTCAAGTCTTCAATCATTGAATGCGATCTGGTGTATATGCGGTTTTGACAAGTGCGATTGATTACACCAGTGAGGTTGCTGAGGTGTGGTCCATAAGATGGAACTGCAAAGCAGTTGCGGTTTACTTCAAAGCGGTTGCACTAGGTGCGGTTGTACTTCAGACAAAGGAATTCCACCAGGCAGTTGCAAGGTGCGGTTGACAATGCGGTCTGAAATATTTTGAACTGCAACCTCAAATTTAATGAATCTTGTGCCAGTCTTCAAGCCTAATTTTAACCTATTCTATAAAATGGGCTTAGCTAAAAAATTGAAGCCTGAGCTTCATTACATAGGGTCCTAAAATCCTTAAAATAGAGAGAAGGTTATGGTATCAATCAAATCTAATCTAAAATAGGAGGGTTAAAATATGCATTCCCAACAACAAGTAATGAATCTTCAGTTCTCGTTGAATCGCACACGATTATCGAAAAATTGGCATACAAAAGGAATTTAATCACTTTGCTAAAATCTTGCAAAAAACTAGTTTTTTCGTAACATAAGAAAAAAACTAGTTTTAAAGCACCAAGTCTAACTAATAAGAGTGATGAACTGTTCTGAAAACTAATTTTTTTATAACGTTTTGAAAAAAACTAGTTTTTCACAAGAGTTACTCAATCACTTTTAGGAAATAAATAGTAAACACTCAATATCAAATTCTATTAGTAAAAATTAATTTTCAAAATTACAATTGACTTGGCTTTTTTAGGATTCATAAAACTTGGAAATCAAGTTAAACACATCTAAAAATAACTCTGATCTTAGTAATCTAAATAAATTATAAAATCTCACAATATTGCATAAATCTACTTGTTTATCACCTAACTAAATGTAAATCCAAAAATAAATAATAATAATAATTAAAATTAAAACTAAATAAATCACTATCTTGATCTCCATCATGTTTTCACCGAAAAATATTTTCCTTAATTTTTTATCAAACACATGAAAAAATTCGAAAAACATTTTTCTTAGATTTACCAAACTTTCGAAAATATGTTTTTATCATTTTTCAAAAATCATTTTCATTTTTCAGAAAACATTTTACGAGAAATCATTTTCGAAAGTTGTTTTACGCAAAATGAACTTTGAACAATAGTTTTAAGTTAGTATTGATTATTCTAATAAACATAGAAAATTTGTTTTTCATACACCGTTATAAATTTTATCAATAACACTTTTTAAACATTCATTCGGATGATTAAACAAATCTAAAATTATTGTTAAAGTTCTTTTGTACTAACTTACAAAAAATGCAATATTTATTTTGAGACAGGATATTATTTAATTTAAAATTTGAGAAATATTTATTAAAAAGATAAATTTTAACATTTCAGCAGCTAATTAAGGACATAAAACTTCCAAGTGATCTCACTTGATTGGTTGATGTTCAATCACAGATTCTAACAAATAGAGGAAAAGTTCTAAAGTCCAAATCAATAAAGAGTAGGTCTGCTGAGAAACGCGTTTCTCCATAAGTTATGGAGAAACGTGTTTTTCCAAATATTCTGGATATCAGTTTCAAAGGTTCTGGATATCCAGAAACTTACAAAATGATATCCAGAAACTTACAAAATGATATCCAGAAACTTACAAAATGATATCCAGAAACATTTAATAAATTTCTGGATATCTTTTCAAGGATTACGGATATCCTTTCAAAAGGTTCTGGATATCCAGAAACTTTCAAAATGACAAAATGACGGGAACGATGAAGCTAATGCCTCCATACACAGATTGAGCTGGTCTTTGAGTAACCATTTCCAATTCAAATTCAATCGCACATTAAAACCACAACAAAAATCCATCCAACGAAATTAAATTCAGATTCAAAAAACTTACAAAATGATATCCAGAAACTTACAAAATGATATCCAGAAACTTACAAAATGATATCCAGAAATTATAAAATGATATCCGAAATTACAAAATGATAACCAGAACCTTACCAAATGATATCCAGAACCTTACCAAATGATATCCAAAAATTATAAAATGATATCCGAAATTACAAAATGATAACCAGAACCTTACCAAATGATATCCAGAACCTTAACAAATGATATCCAGAAGTATGTTTCCCTCAACATTGACGCTTCCTCCGTTCTCTCCCTCTCCATCCAAGCAACGACTAAGCTCCCTCAACGTCTCCCTCACCAAAACCAGTCACCGGTGACCTCAATCTCCCTTCATCATCGTTTCCCGTCAAGGCCAATTGAGCTCCCGTCAAGGCCAATTGACCTCCAGATCGTCTTCCTAGGTGCTACGGTATCTTTGGTTTTGGTTTTGAACGGACAGGGCTTGGAACAGAACAGGGGAAGAAGTAAATTGGTTTTGGTTGACGATTGTTGATGGGTAAATAGCAATTGAGACTGAATGGATTTTGGGTATAGGGAGGTCTGGTGTGGATTTGGCCGGAGATTGATGGGGAGGTTGCCGGTGAATAGCTTTTTGGCAAGGGAGGTCTCGTCGGTTGGTTAGAAGGAGAAACCAGGCGAAGGTTTGGCCGGAGAGCTGGGTGAAGGTGATCGTTGTTGGGGGAGAATTAGTGATCGGGGGAGGTTGAGGTTCGCCGGGGAAGAGAAATTGTTTGCGTATAGAGAGAGAAAGGAGAGAGAGAGAGGGGTCTGCTGCGTGTGTTGCTGCGTGTGTTGGAGAAAAAAAACCCGTTTCTCCGTAAATGACGAAGAAACGCGTTTCTCCCTAGATTTTGTCATCAATAAATCTATGTTCAAGAAGTATTTTCGATGGAACTAAATGAACATATTGATCAATTTAATCGGTCCCTAAATGAATATCTTAAATATGTACTAAATCCTCCTTATCAATTATTATTATTATATACTCCCTCCGTCCCAATCTAAATATTTCAACTTCCTTTTTTCTTTTTGAGCATCCCATTTAAAATGTCTCAACCCAAAAAAGGAAAGTTTTTTTTACTATTTCACCCCCTCATTCTCTCTCCTACTTTACTTTTACACTCACAACATTCTCTCTCCTAACTATTCCTCCCACTCATTCTCTCTCTTATTTAATTTTTCATACTCACAACATTTAAATTTTTTCTCTTTCTTACATCACTTTCCTTAATTCCCACGTCGAGCCCATTTTAAGACATTTAGATTGGGACGGAGGGAGTAATATTGATGCTACACTGCTAAATATGTTGCACAGGATCTGAGCTAAATCACAAACAATGGATACTCCGGGTGGTCCTCTTCGAATGGTCAAGCTGTCACCTACACACAAGTAAGAACGTGAACTAAGCTGGGGGTGGCTCCGGCAAAACTCCTCCGACGTGAAAATAAGTGACTGATAGCAAGGTGGATAACAATGAAACTTAGAGAGAGAGAGAGAGAGAGAGAGAGAGAGAGAGAGAGAGAGAGAGAGAGAGAGAGAGAGAGAGAGAGAGAGAGAGCTTAGAGACTTACAAATATTATTTTCTCTAAGGTTTATATACCCCCATGTAGCATGTGCCTTGCACATGGGGGGACACTTATCAATCATCCACTAAGGGTGCCAAGCACCCCCCAAGTTAGTGAAAAATCACTGTTCACCTTGTCAAATCATACTATTTTGACGGCTGTAGAGGGTACCCACATGACAGCACATCAGTCATTTAACATCACCAATCATGATTGTCGCCCATGCGACAATCCTAAGAAAAGGGGCAATACTCATATTGTCGCCAACTGTCAACGGGCACTTCTCGCTTACTACTTATTCTCACGCTTCGACATACTCATGTCGCCACTATTCTCGTCGCCTCACTCGAATGTCGCTTCACATTTATAGGCTTACCTATAATACCCACTTTATACATTTGGCCCACTTGGCCCATTTCGCCACGTTGGGCCTAACATATATTAAGTGTCAGTATAAAGAGTGTCAGTGCATGTATATTAAGTGCCAGTATAAAGAGTGCTAGTGTAGGATAAAAAAGTGTACGTATTAGTATAAAAATGTCAGTGTGAAGAGTGTTAGTGCATGTATTATTAAGTGTCATTGTAAAAATAGATTTTCCTTAAGCTTAGAAAAAAAAACACGTTCTTTATAAGACCAACTCTTAGAAAAATTAGTAATCAGAATCTTATTCATTTTTCATATTTTTATTGTATCTAATATAATATATTTTTACAATTTTTGGGCCCTCATATATCTTTTCTTTATATTTTTTTTGTATACTTATTTTACTTCATCAGTCTCATTCACGTTTGACTTTAGAAAGTCAATACAAATAAACTTTAATCTAACATTAATAATGTCAATTTAATCATCCTAATAAAATTTTAAACTTGTTATTGATAAATTACTAAGTGATTTATAATTAACAAATTTTGGAATTTCATTAGGATGATTAGATTAACATTAATATTTAGTTATTTCCCTTTGATTTAACGGCTAATACGACTCTCAATTTGTTGACAAAAGGAGGATGGCACGTCTGGTGGCGAGGCGGGCGCCCCGCCTGGGCTGAGGCGGGCGCCTCATTGGCCGAATTGGTGAGCCTTGGTGGTGTTCTTGAGGCGGCCGCATGGATTTGGTGAGGCGGACGCTTCGACAACAGAGCTTTGGCCGTGAATAGATCAATGCCAGGTGGGCGCCTGGGATATGGCCTGGCGGGCACCTCAAGGCCTGACGCCTTGGGCTGGGCCGTGTGTTAGGGTTCAGTTTGTGGTTTGCTTTTGCCATATAAATACTTCTTTTGTTTATTGTTCCGTTCTCAAGTTTTGTGTGAGAGAGATTGATACAAAGCTAGGTTATTCACTATTGTATTGTGAGAGATTGTGAGATTGTGTGAAACGTTTTCACCTTGATTCTCCTTGTACTCTTCTTGATTATAGTAGATTGATTCTCCGTCGCCCGTGAACGTAGCCAAGTTGGTGAACCACGTAAATCTCTTGTGTTCATTGTTTTTCAATTTTGTTTCGTTCTTGCTATTGTGTTATTTTGTGCTTTCATCTTTATCGATTTAGCAATTGTGTTTGGGACCCAAAATCCTAACATAGTCAATGTTCACTTGTATTTATCATCAAATCAAAAGTTAAATATGACCAAACAAAATAAGGAGAGATAAATTTTTAGGGACTTCATATTCCTTCATTCATATTATATAAGAGCCCTCATACTTTGTTTCTTCACATTTTTAATATTTTGTTATACTGTCTGGTCTCATAAATATGTTATTATTTGATTTTTGTTTAAAAAATAGTGATATATTTTCCATTTCCTCAGTATTCCTAATGAAAGTTGTAGCAAACGACTATCCATACATTTTAGTGATATATTCTAGAAAGTTCATTTATTTTAACCAATCAAATTTAGAAATGATATATACTATATAGCTATTCAAATGAGAACCAAATTTATATGAGAATCATGAGAACTAAATCCAACCATTGGATTAAAAACACATCAATGCTCTAGATTAAAAAAAAAAAAATAGAGGGGGTGACATTTTTGTAATTATTGTGAACTAAATCCCTCTCAAATTTCAAAATAAAATATCTCAATATCTATAAGTCGAAAAAAAAATTCGAAAACACTGATTTTTTTGTCTTGACGAGACGATTCAAACTAGATCTCTGAAGATAGAATTTTGAAAAAATAATATTGAACAACGTCTAATTTTTAAAACATTAGCTAATTAACTAGTGTACACTAGCTAGTTAAGTAATGTACAATAGTAATATATATAGTGTACACTAGCTAGTTAACTCGTGCACACTAGCCATATGACTTATACTGGACAATATCTTGACTTGACCTTGGCCAAGTCTTTGTGTACACTAGCTAATTAACTAGTGTACACTAGCTAGTTAAGTAATGTACACTTGCAACTTAGCTAGTGTACCCAAGTTTAATTTCAGAGAGTGACCGATGACGACCCAAGGAATTAGGGATGGCCAAACCGAACCGGAACCGGACCGGAACCGGAAAACCGGACCGGAACCGGCCCGGAAAAGCCCGGAACCGCCATGAACCGGGGAGAAAACCGGAACCGGGGTAACCGGAACCGGTTTGGAGGCGGGCCGGTTAAGGTTCACCAAAATGGTGAACCGGACCGGAAAAAGCCCGGAACCGGACGAAAATTTGTTGTTTTTCAATAGAACCGGCTCGGAACCGGACCGGAAAAGCCCGGAACCGGACCAAAACCGTGAGAAAACCGGAACCGGATAACCGGAACCGTGAGAAAAGCGGGCCGATTAAGGTTCACCTCCTCGCCGAATCGGAACCGGCGGTTCAAGGCCCGAAACCGGAACCGGACCGAATTTGGTCATCCCTACAAGGAATGCCCAAGTTTTTAAGCATCTCTGCACTACAAAATCATGAAACCAATATCAATTATTACAGCTGAAAGACTATTTACCATAGATAAATCATGTCAAAATAATGAATACCATACGGATGAATATGCAAGCTTAATAGATACATAGGCTCAACGATAGATGTCAAGTGAATGATAGCAGAACTAAAGTAGTTCAAAGGTGAATGAGTAGGTTTTTGAAGAAATGCGTTTTTTCATAAGTTATGAAAAAACGTGTTTTTTCAAAATATATAAAATGTATATTTAGAAACTACACAATTGAATATTCAGAAACATACAAATGAATATCCAGAAACTATAAAATGCATATTCAGAAACTACACAAATGAATATCCAAAAACTTTCAAAATGATATCCAGAAAATATCCACAAATGAATATCTCCAGAAACATACAAATGAATATCAAGAAACTATCAAAATGCATATCCAGAAACTACACAAATGAATATCCAGAAACTTTCAAAATGAATATTCAGAAACTACACAAATGAATATTCAGAAACTTTCAAAATGATATCCAGAAAATATCCACAAATGAATACAAAATTTCATGATATCCTTTCAAAAGGTTCTGGATACCCGTTTTTCCATAACTTATGGAGAAACTTTCTCCCTAGATTTTGGCTAGAAGGTGAATAAGGATAAATAAAAAAAAGAAAACATAAATCACAAAGAGCGATCTACTTCAAACAACATCTACTTTGCCGAGGAGTTAAAACTGAAAAAATCATTTTTTCTACAATAAGCATATATCTTCATTAGGTTCTAAAAATCAGTAATGTATATAGTGTACACTAGCTAGTTAACTCGTGCACACTAGCCATATGGCTTATACTGGACAATACCTTGACTTGATCTTGGCCAAGTCCTGTGTACACTAGCTAATTAACTAGTGTACACTAGCTAGTTAAGTAATGTACACTAGCTAATTAACTAGTGTATACAAGAACTTGTGTACACTAGCTAGTGTACACTAGTTAACTAGCTATCTACTTTCTAAATATTTAGTGAATAATAGTGCTAATCACATTGTATTTCCTCTGTTTTTTTTCTGCTCTTAGCCCTACTAGATGAATCTGTTGCACTTTACTCCTGAGTTTTTTTATTTGTTATTGCGATTAAGCCTTATAAAGTATATCCATTTGTACCCATAAACTAAATGGCATATTCACATGTTTGTGATTTACCATATGAACTATAGATGCTTGTTTGATCAGCTCTTTATATTTATATGTAGATTGACAGTTTCCTTATTAGCCGTGGTGGATTTCTGTTGTAATTGAGTAATAGAACTATATAAATATGTCTTTTGTTGTATTTGACTTGTCCTGCTGGAGTATTGCCAAGCTGGTTATCCGAGAGTTTAATGATTGTTCCTTTTAATATATAGGTAGATGGAATACTTGAGAAAAGAAAGGTCTAGCGTACACTAGCTAGTTAACTCGTGCACACTAGCCATATGACTTATAAATAAATATTACAATAGCTAGTTAAGTAATGTACACTAGCTAGTTAAGTAATGTACACTAGCTAATTAACTAGTGTACATAAGGACTTGTGTACACTAGCTAGTGTACACTAGTTAATTAGCTAGTGTACACGAGTTAACTAGCTAGTGTACGCTATATACTTAGCCATGGCTGATGAACATTGAAATTAAACTTGGGTACACTAGCTAAGTTGCTAGTGTACATTACTTAACTAGCTAGTGTACACTAGTTAATTAGCTAGTGTTTTAAAAATTAGACGTTGTTCAATATTATTTTTTTAAAATCCTATTTTCAGGGATCTAGTTTGAATCGTCTCGTCAAGACAAAAAAAATCAGTGTTTTCGAATTTTTTTTCGACTTATAGATATTGAGATATTTTATTTTGAAATTTGAGGGGAATTTTAAATGATGACGTGACAGTTAGAAAGATGATGTATGCGGCTGACCTTAATCTGGAGCATTGATGTGTTTTTTAATCCAATGGCTGTTAGTGATTCTTATGATTCTCATATAAATTTGGTTTTCATTATAATAGACCCTATATATATACTCCCTCCGTCCAGTTACATACTTCACACTTTCTATTTTGGGCGTCCAATTACATACTTCACACTTTGTCTCCTACATTATTTTAATACTCACAACACCATTATAATTTACTATTCCCTCCACTCATTCTCTCTCCTATTTTACTTTTACACTCACAACATTATATCATTATTTTTTTCCTTAATCCACGCGTGAACAAGAATCGTGAAGTATTAACTTGGACGGAGGGAGTATATATATATATATATATATATATATATATATATATATATATATATATATATATATATATATATATATATATACTATATATTATTGAAGTAATTTTTCTAGGCCCTTCATATTATTATTAATTTTTTATATTTTTATTGTGCATAATATAATATTTTCTCCTGCAAAAATTTTATTGAGTCTTTATATGGTTTTGTTTTGTTGTACTATTTTTTAAAATAAATTTGTAATTTTGATCATAATCTTTAGTTCATCCGTTCTCATTTCAAGTTAAATCATCTGATTTTAGTATTATCTTACCTTTTATTTACAAACTCGAAGTATGAGTTTTTATAATATGTAAATTTTGAAAGTAAATCATGTTAGAGCTTTGAAAAAAAAATTGATTTATAAAAGGTTCTTCATTCATTTGATTTTGCTCAAGGCTCACAAAAGATTAGGAACGACCCTATTACATTTTGATTGTTTTTGTCAGGAATTTGGATTTGCTCCAATGTCTTGTGAAATTCGAACAAGAAATGTTAAAAGAATATTATACATTGTAAAACATTGTAAGTTAAATATTTGGATAAATTAATAACTTAACAAAAGAATACGTTATATATAATACAATGAGTATAAATAAAATATACTAATGCCGATAACTTTATTAACTCATATAACTAGCCCATGAGTATTTGTGTTTTGAATTTTTGTTTTATTAAGTTGATTGAAATTTGTTGACAATTTAGTTATGTTCATGATATTCTAAATTTTATATTTGATGCGACAACAATTTTGAGAATTTCATGAGAATAATTATTTTTTGTAACATTTTGTGCAAAGGTCAGTAAGTTAACAAAAAGAAAATCACATTTATTATGAGTCAAAGGAATTAGGTATATAATTAATATTCCCTCCGTCCCACGTGAATCCGTCCCACGTGAATGCAAACTTATTTCCATTTTGGTCCGTCCCACGTGAATGCAAACTATCCAAAATGGAAACAAATTTATTATTTTATATTCACCCTATCCCACCCACTCATTCTCTCTCTTCATTTTCCACCATACAATTTATTCAACCAACCTACTATTAACTCCACTCATTCTCTCTCTTCATTTCCTACCACACATTTTCATTATCTTAATAATATTTCTTAATTATTGTGCCCGAAAAAATGGTTCACAATGACGTGGGACGGAGGGAGTATTTATTATGAGCAAAAAAAATCATATTTTTCTCTCATTCTAATCTAAAGAAGGTCATATTAAGTTCCACCAATAATAGATTTTGCTCTTCAATTATCACTTTTACAATAAATTAAATCGTTAAATAATAAAAGCACAATTAAAAATAAAAATAACATGGAACCGGGACAACTTTAGGAATAAGTAATGTGGAGTACATTAATTCGATTTAATTAAAGATAAGAAACGCATTAAAAGTAAATGATTTGAAGTACTGTATATAAAATGTTCTTCCCTGTCTTAGGCCCACTTTTTACAGGTTAGTGGAATCTTTATGCTCAAAATTTCGACTCTATCTTCTTGTTCCTTCAACTACACACAATATGCCCCCATCCTAACAACCTCAAGACTTGTAGTATGTCATTCCTCTTTGTTTTGATCAAATTTTAACAAATACAACCAATGACAAGAAAAATGGCAAAAAAGATAAGAATCAGGGTACAATGATTATCGGATAAAATAGTAATGAACACAAGGGATTTGTTGATTAGGGAAAGCCCTTGAACAACTTGTTCGCCGATACAAAACCCCAAGAAGTTTAGGAACTTGCCTTGACCAAAAGGTGTATTAATGATTGAGTTCGAGTACAAAACTAGGAGCGTATGTAAGGGAGCTTATGCTAGTGTGATTATGTGTGTAAAATACAGGTGTTATCCCCCTTTTATACCTCTAATAACGGCTAAAATATAAAGATAATAACAGACCTAAAATCTCGAAAATAAGTTGAGCTTTGTTGAGATATTCTCGCCACTTTGTTGATGAAGGAGAGAGTGGTCCGTTGCTGGATAATATGTTGAAGAAATGACGTTGAATCAGTCTCCTAATCCATTGACACGTTCCCTGAAAAGTAGGGTTTAATGTAACAATAATTCAACCTGCAAGATGATCAAGATGTAGTAGGAGAACTCAAGTTGTTAGTACCAAGATGTTATGTGCAAGTTGAAAACAAGTTGACTGAAAATGTAGGGCCTAACAATTGCCCCCAAACTTTTTGAATTTTAAAATAAAGAATAAAGAGACAAAAATTTAAAAAGTTTGCCAAAAATGGATAGAGTGTACGGCGATTATTAATGAAAAAGGTTTGATGGGACGGTTTTGTGTATTTCCAAGGCAAAGGTCAAGATGGTTCTTTAGACTTCCAACCGTTTACAACCTCTCTCAATAAATTAGAATCCTTCTTCCCCAACTCTCCCTTTCACAGAAAATCTTTAACAAAAGGGTTTTCTTTGGAGAGAGATCAAGAAGGAACGCAAGAAGAAAAACAAGTAAAAATTCTGGTGAGTTTTTCGTCCCCTTCTCAATTTCTTGTTGTTAATTTTCTCAAGTTGTAAAAAATGGGAAGAAAGAAGTTAAGCATAATCGAGAGTGATGAAGGTCTGCCTGAGGGTTTCGTAACCCAAAATCTGTTGAAAGAACCTGATAAGGAAAAGTGCTTGATTTCTGAGGCAGATCTGAAAATCATTAAGAATAATCATGCACTGCCACCCGAAACTATTTTCTTCACCCATCCCAACTTAACCTCCGAGTGTTATTCCCCTGAATGGGTGTGTTTTCCAGAATACCCTTTCATCATTGGTCTAAAATTCCCTTTTCCGGACTTAGTTACTAGGTTCTTCACTTCTGCCAAACTTAATTATGCCCAGATTATGCCTCAAGGTTGGAGGTGTTTACAAACCCTAGTTAGGTTGAAGGAGGAAACTGGTTTGGATGTGGGTCTAGAAGAGTTGGCTTATACTACCGAGATAAGGGGATTTGGTTTTGAGAGGTATTGCTTTAGAGTTAAGAGAGGTGGTGATCCCATCTTGAATTCCAACAATGACCCTGCCGATCGAGGATGGAGAAACAAGTTTTTCTTTGCTAGGAAAGATAGCCTAGGTCAAGAGGCTGGTGTAATTTCAAAGTGGAGATCCCAAGGTAGGGGAAATTTCCTTTGATTTCACTCATTCTTAAAATTTTTGCACACTTACCCTTAACCAACTTAAATTTTCCTTTGTAGAAGTTGCCCAATTGCACGTGCTCTTCCCAGAACAAGAAAAGACAGAAGAGAACCTGAAGAAGATTTTTGAGTTGGATCCACTTGTTAGGTCTTTCAAAGCATTCCCTGTCCTGTTCTCCGCAGAAAAGGTTGAGGGTTTGGAAGAAGAAGTTAACCCAGAAGAGTCTTTGCTAGGTTCTATCAAGATGTCTACAGGTTTGATTAACATCTTAAAGTTTTTGACTATCTTCAAATTATTCTAATCCTTCAAGTTGTTCTAATTCTATGTCCTTTATTGCAGCTACTCGTTCGAAGACCAATGTGAGTGCCGCGGACCTACTTGATGATGCTAAAGCAAAGAGTACTATAAGAAAAGAGGGCAAGCCACCAACTCCCTAGTCTATGGTATCCAGTTCTAAAGTGAGTGCATCCAAGAAGATGGATGAAACAAAGAAAAGGAAACTGATGGAGGCTGAAGCCACGGAAGTGAGTGATGTTTTGAATGTGGAAAAGGTGAGAGAGAAGTTTGGTGCTTTGATGACAAATTTTGTTGACAAGGTAAAACAAGGAAATTTTGAACCTTATACCAAAGAATTTACAAAGTATTAATACTTCTTTCATGCAGGTTTCAGAGATAATGAGTCCTATTATGGACCAAGTCAATGTTTTGAAAATCAAAGCGGCTAGATGCAGTTATGAGGCTGAGGAATCAAAGAAAGAAGCCAAAACAAATTCTAGTGAGGTAGAGAAACTGAAAAAAGTCATTGGGACCTTGAGAAAGGAGTTGGCAGATGTTTGTATTGAGAAGGTGAAGGAAAACGAGGCTCATTTGAAGGAACTTGAAGCAGCAAAGGAAGATTTCAAGTTTAATGTAACCAAGACACTGCTGGAGGCTAGGATTCAACTCATGGAGGAGTTCAAGGATGGGCAGGCTCCAAATTGAGATTTGGAGGAAGAGAAAAGAACTCTAGAAGACTTCATTCGCGAACCGGTGGATGGGGAGGAGGTGAATTCACTTGAAGCTATTGACAAACTGGTTGATGATGCCAACAAAGTTTTGAGTACCGTAGTGGTGACTCAAGTTGAAGAGAATAATCAAGAGAAGGAGACAATTGTACCACCAGCAGCAGCAGGCCAAGATGTTTGAACAATTTAAATGTTTTAAGTAGTTTGGAAGGAAGGGTAACAAAAACAATTTCTTTTTTGCTTATTCGGTTATGTAATGGCTCATAAGAGCCCATACTATTTATTTGGGGGTACTAGGTTGGTCTAGTACTCCAAGCTTTCCGTAGGTTTTAAGGGACTTGTTGGCTTATCCAACTTATCCATTAGTTGCGAAATCTTTTGGGAATATTTTGAAGTTTTATAGAAGGCTCTTCAGAAATACTTGTGTTTGTTCAGTAGATAAAATGCTGATGTTATAAACAGTAGGTAACATGTCAATGTTACAACCAATAGTCACAACTTGAATAAGTGTGAAATCGTGTGCACGGGCGAAGGTGTCATAACCTTAATTCTTTAGAAAAGATGTAAATCTTTTAACCATAAGTAAAATGTACCTTTGATCAGAGGTAAGTCGTTTGAAGAAATAGAACAAGTCTAAGCCGTCCTGGCATGTCAACATGTTCCATCCCTCTTCAGCTAAAGTTTCAACATGTTGGAGCCATACTGGCTTGTTAACATGTTGAACTTCTTTATCTCAGGTCAAACATGTCGGAGCCGTACTGGCGTGTTAACATGTTCAACCTGCTGCATCTTAGGTCTCAACATGTCAGAGCCGTACTGGCGTGTTAACATGTTGAGCCTATTCCGCTTGTTCAAGTCGTATACCTTGCAAAACAAATTCATGTTAGGATTGGGTGTTAGCGTAGCTAACACCCCTCCGATGCTTAAGTTAGTAAGGATTTCCAATAAAATTGAGAATTGAAACACACGAATGAACTTGACATAAATTAAATTATACCTGAGAAGTCTAGTTGTTAACAACTTGACTTACATAAAATAGAGCTTTAAATGAATGGCATTCCAACTCCTAGGGACCCTATCTCCACTGGGGGTTGACAACCAATATGCCCCTTTGCCAGCTTCAGCATCAATAAGATATGGTCCCTCCCACTTGGGAGCTAATTTTCCTGCATTCAGTTCTCTTGTATTTTTAAATACTTTTCTTAAAACTAAATCACCAACCTAGAATCTTCTTATTCTGACATTCTTGTTGTAAGATCTAGCAATCCGTTGTTGATAGGCTGCCATCCTTATCTTGGCTAAATCCCTGATCTCATCAATTGTATCTAGATCTTGGGTTAGCAAGAGATTATTTTCATCTTGAGTTAATAAACCATACCTTCTTTGTTGGGATTGTCACCTCGACCGGAATTACGCCTTCGCTCCAAATACCAATGAATATGGAGTTCTACCTGTGGCCCCTTTTGTAGTGGTCCTGTCTGCCCAAAGTACAAGTGGTAATTCTTCAGCCCATTTTCCTTTCTTTTGATCTAGGCGTTTCTTCAAGTTGTTGACAATCAACTTGTTGCTTGATTCAGCTTGACCATTGGCTTGAGGGTGGACAGGCGTAGACATGATCTGCTTAATGCCCCAACGAGCACAAAAATCTCTAGTCTTCTTACTTATGAATTGGGATCCATTATCACATATGATCTCTGATGGTACGCCAAACCTGCTAATTATATTTTTCTTTAAAAATGAAACTACCTCCTTGTCTCTTACTTGCACATAGGCTTCTGCCTCAATCCACTTTGAAAAATAATCAGTCATTGCCAGCATGAACACTTTGCCTCCAGGGGCTTTAGGCAACTTGCCCACAATATCCATGCCCCATTGCATGAAAGGCCAAGATGAGACGATAGAGTGTAGAGGTTCAGCAGGTTGATGCAAGATGTTACTGTGTCTCTGGCAGGCATCACATTTCTGCACATAGCTCATAGCATCTTGACGCATGGTTGGCCAGTAATAGCCAGTCTTGAGGGCCTTTGATGCCAATGCTTTCCCACCAGAATGATTTCCATGTTCCTTCATGGATTTCACTCAGCACGAGCTCAACTTGCTTATTGTCAATACATCTCAAATAGTGTCCTGCAAAAGATTTCTTAAACAACACATTATCTATTAAAACAAAAGTTGAAGTACGCATTTTAAAAGATCTAGCATTCTTAATATCAGGTGAAATAGTTCCAAGTAGAAGGAACTCAATTATAGGTTGGGTCCAAGATGAACTTGTATCTTGTGCCCCATTAGATTGAGTAACTTCTTGAGTTTCCTCCACTTGGTCTATTGCTGGGTACTTAACATAAATAATGGGAATACTAGTATGCAACATAGACTTGCAAGTTGAACCCAAGTTGGCCAATGCGTCCGCTTCTGTATTCTCTTCTCTAGGGACCTGTTCCAAAGAGAATGACAGGAATTTTGAAGCCAAAGCTTTAACATGTTGGAGATACAGAGTCATCTTGGAATGCTTCGCCATATAACTGCCATTGAAATGGTTAACGAGCAATTGAGAATCAACATATACATTTATATGAGTAATATTTAAACTTAAAGTTGTAGTTAAACCCATGATTAAAGCCTCATACTCAGCTTCATTATTCGTCGCATTGAATTCACAAGATACAGCTTGAGGTATGATATCGCCTTGAGGGGATTTCAGAACTATTCCCAAGCCAATTCCTTTGGAATTTGAAGCTCCATCTGTATACAGTGTCCAAAATCTAGGAATTGTTTTACCTTCAAGCTGTTGTACTTCCGGTTCCACCTTGGGCTGCAAACTTGGACTAAAGTCTGCTACAAAATCAGCTAGAGCCTGAGATTTGATAGCTGTTCTTGGCTCATATGAAATGTCATACGTGCTCAACTTGACCGACCACTTGGCCAATCTGCCTGACATCTCTGGAGTTCTCAACACATTTCTCAGAGGATAGTTAGTTCTAACAGTTATAGAATGTGTTTCAAAATAATGACGCAGTTTTGTAGCAGCAGTAGTTAAGGCTAAAATTAACTTTTCAAGATGAGAGTACCTCGTTTCAGCATCTAGTAAAGACTTACTTATATAATAAACAGGATGCTGTTCACCTTGGATTTCTTTCACCAACACTGCACTAACTGCATTCTCAGATACAGCTAAATATAAATAAAGGTGTTCACCACATTCTGGTTTAGCAAGTAGGGGTGACATCATCAAGTATTCTTTAAGTTGTTTAAAAGCTGCCTCATGTTGGTCAGTCCATTGGAAGAGTTTATTCTTTCTTAACACTTCGTAGAATAACCTGCACTTATCAGATGATTTAGATATAAATCTATTTAGGGCAGCTACTCTACCTGTCAACCTTTGGACATCTTTGATATTCTTGGGAGATTCCAAGTTGAGGATAGCTTTAATCTGTTCGGGACTGGCTTCAATTCCTCTCTTAGTCACCATATAGCCCAAGAACTTTCCTTCTTTAACACCAAAATTGCACTTTTGCTGGATTAAGTTTCATGTTGAAGGCTTTCAAGATGTTGAACGCCTCAGCAAGATGCTCCACGTGATCTTCAATATGCTTAGATTTTACTACCATATCATCTATGTAGACTTCCATTGTCTTGCCAATTTAATCTTTGAACATCTTGTTCACCAGCCTCTGATAAGTTGCCCCTGCATTTTTAAGACCAAATGGCATAGCAATATAACAATATATACCTTCCAGAGTCATGAATGTTGTATCCTCTTGATCTGAGGGCTCCATTTGAATTTGCTGAAATCCTGAGGATGCATCCATGAATGTCAAGATATCGTGGCCAGCTGTCTCATTAACTAGAGAATCAATATGAGGAAGAGGGAATGGATCTTTTGGGCAGGCCTTGATCAAGTCTGTGAAGTCCACGCATACTCGCCACTTGTCGTTCCTCTTCTCTACCACCACAACATTAGCTAACCACCTTGGATATTGAACTTCCCTGATCATCTTGGACTTCAAAAGCCTCTCAACTTCATCCTTTATAATCTGGTTCCGCTCATGGGCAAACTTTCTTCTTTTCTGGTGGACAGGGCGGATGGTTGGATCAATGTTCAACTTGTGAGTAATGATGTCCTTGCTTATTCCTGTCATATCCTCATGCTTCCACGCAAAACAACATTTCTGACTCTTCAAGAACTCAATCAGCTCCTCCTCAATTTCGGATGGAAGATCTGTACCAACTTGCACTTGGGCCTCAGGGTTTGACTCATCAACAGAAATACTTTTCGTCTCATGCTCCACTGCTTCAAGAACATCCTGGGCCTTTTTCTTTAATTGCTATGCTTGACGAGGGACTGAACTTGCTTTCATATTAACCTTGTAGCATTCTTTAGAAACCTGCTGATTTCCCTTCAACTTGGCCACACCCCAAGGTGTTGGAAATTTGACGCACTGGTGATAATTTGACGGCACGGCCTTCATGTTGTGGATCCAAGGTCTTCCCAAAATGACATTGTATGAGGATGAGCATTCAATCACACAGAACCTTTCCATAGAATTCATACCCTCCAAATAGATAGGCAACTTGATTTCTCCGACTGTTTGCTTTACTTCACCACTGAACCCTACCAGTACGGACGGATTCTTCACAACTTCGGACAAAGGAATGCCCATCTCTTCCAGAGCATGAGTGAAGATTATATTAACTGAGCTGCCGCTATCAATCAGAATTCTCTTGACCACACAATTAGCAATCTGCACCTGGACAACTAGACCATCATGATGGGGGTCCAACGTGTTATCCTTATCCTCATCTTCGAAGGAGATAACTTGACCATCTGTGAAGTCACGACACCTTGAGGGCAGTTCTGACTGATCCTCCTTAGAACTCTTGGCATGACGCTTGGTTGTAGAATAAGTTGTACCACAAATATGGGATCCTCCTGAAATAACATTTACTACCTTGGTGGCTGGAGGAGGTGCAACTTTCTCGGGTCTGGACTGCTCCCCAGAATCAGGCTCTTTGGACTCACTTCTGACCCTCTTCTTACCCAACAAATCCTTAAGAAGACCCTTTGATAATAGATGAGCAATCTCCTTCCTCAAGGCAAAACAATTCTCAGTGGTATGCCCAAAATCCTCATGAAACGCCCACCACTTGGACTTATCCTTCCAAGTTGTGGGCTTGTCACTCTTCTTAGGCCATCTTGCTTTGTCTCCAAGATTTTCCATGGCGCAAAGGACTCCTGCAATGTTCACAGAAAAGCAGTAATCAAAAATTTTAGGATAGTCATTATCATCCTCATCTTGATCATCATCTACAAAATGAACTTTAGAAGATTCAGATTTAACAGGGGGTTTGCCCCTGTTAGACTTATGATGATAGGAATCTGATTTTCTGTGTGAGGGCTCAAATAGAGGAGTAGGGGTCCTCCCAGTTGACTTCTCCATTACCAGGGTGTCGTCCTCCAATCTGATGAAACGCAAGGCTCTGGTTCTGATTTCTTCAAGTTTTTTCGCAGGAGTCATCACCAACTCATTATAAAATAGAGAGTTCTTCCTTAAGCCTATACGGAATGCTTCCATAGCTGTGGACATATCCAAGCTGGGTATGGTCACTGCCTCCTTGTTAAACCTGTGCAAATATTCTTTAAGACTCTCGTTAGCATTTGCACAATTACTCAGAAGGTCACTAGTCAACTTGTCAAATGCCCTGTTGCACGAAAATTGATTAGTAAAGATGTTGACAAGTTGAGCATAAGAAGAAATAGAGTTTAGAGGAAGTCATGTTAGCCATTTTAAGGCTGGTCTTGACAAAGTTGAGCCAAAACCCCTGCAAAAACATGCTTCTTTAAAAACAGGGGGGATACTTATAATATCCATCGATTCCTGATACAGCAACACATGCTCTCCTGGATCGGTGCTCCCGTCATACTTCTTCATATGAGGGACTGAAAATTTCTTTGGGATCTCTACATTAGCTATTGCTGGAACAAAATGAGATTCGTTATAGCAAGTTGGAGAAACTTGGTGATAAGGCAAGTTGACTCTAGGTACGCTTCGAAGCAAATCTTTTATAGTCTGCATTTTCCTTAACAAGTTGATTCTCTGCGAAAAGAGGATTATTATTAAATTGAGATGCAGAAGTATCAAAAGCATTAAAGAAACTCCCTGTTTGCCCCATCGAAGGTGTGGCATAGGTATAGCAAGATGACAACACAGGTTGGCTAGCTGTAAGGCTGAATCTTGGTTGCGTGATTGGAATGGACGTCATGATTGTGCTTTCTGCTGGCAAGGTACTGGACATAGGGATATCTCCAAAATGGCTTGGTCTTGTACCTGCACCAAACAAAGATCTAGAATGCAAAGGTGAAAATGGAGTAGATACTTGAGTTTCAGTTTGTTTCCCTTTACGCATGGTATCAATGGCATTAAATATCATGGTGTTCGTATGCTCCTGAGCATCCAACCGGTCATTCACTTTCTTCAACATATTGACCATATTGGATATTAGCTCCAAATTGACAGCTTCCGAATTCGAAGATGGATTGCCTTAGGTGCCAGAACTAGGAAGCGGCTGACTCCTCTCACCTTGACTGCCGGACGACGGATTGATCATTTCTACGCAAATAATCAAAGTATTCCCACAGACGGCGCCAAATTGTTTTGGTCAAATTTCAACAAGTACAACCAATGACAAGAAAAATGACAAAAGAGATAAGAATCAGGGTACAATGATTATCGAATAAAATAGTAATGAACACAAGGGATTTGTTGACTAGGGAAAGCCCTTGAACAACTTGTTCGCCGGCACAAAACCCCGGGAGGTTTAGGAACCTGCCTTGACCAAAAGGTGTATTAATGATTGAGTTCGAGTACAAAACTAGGAGCGTATGTAAGGGAGCTTATGCTAGTGTGATTGTGTGTGTAAAATAAAGGTGTTATCCCCCTTTTATACCTCTAATAACGGCTAAAATATAAAGATAATAACAGGCCTAAAATCTCGAAAATAAGTTGAGCTTTGTTGAGATATTCTCGCCACTTTTTTGATGGAGGAG
Organism: Adenophora triphylla var. japonica; assembly: GCA_022495995.1. Classification (NCBI taxonomy): domain Eukaryota; kingdom Viridiplantae; phylum Streptophyta; class Magnoliopsida; order Asterales; family Campanulaceae; genus Adenophora; species Adenophora triphylla. The sequence goes on from JAFEMH010000021.1 coordinate 211,697, forward strand.
AGAGTGGTCCGTTGCTGGATAATATGTTAAAGAAACGACGTTGAATCAGTCTCCTAATCCATTGGCACGTTCCCTGAAAAGTAGGGTTTAATATAACAATAATTCAACCTGCAAGATGATCAAGATGTAGTAGGAGAACTCAAGTTGTTAGTACCAAGATGTTATGTGCAAGTTGAAAACAAGTTGACTGAAAATGTAGGGCCTAACACTCTTTATTAACATCCTTTATATTAACCAAAGAATTCTTGTCCGAGTTTGTACACGGGTGTGAAAGTGTGTTAAAAGACCCTCAATATGCGTAGGTCTCCAGTTCGATTTCTTCTAACACTACAAAAAAGTAATTTTTAGGAACTGCATATTTTGGGTCGGGCAAATTTACTCGTCCCTATTATCTACTAATAAGACATCCAACTTTGATTTTAATTTAGGTCGAGGGTTGGGCCTAAAAGGACGGTGTTTGAAAAACTAACCATATTTAAAACGTTGAAAAAGCAAGAAAAAAAAATAAGAACAGAAAAAGAAAGGAAAAAAAAATCTCCCCCCCCTCAAAACCCTCCATGTACGCCCACTTCCTGGTCTCTTTATTCTACTCTACCACGCTACTCCCTCTTTCTCTCCCTCTAGCAAATCAACTACCGTAAACCCTAAAATCAACCACGATTCGGTGATTTCTTCTTGTTCGGAGAATTTCGTTCTCATCTGTTCAGCTACTTTTGTTCGGGTAATCCATCTCTTTTTTTCTTTTGTTTCTCATTTTGCTGCTTGTGTTACTTGTGAATCTGAATTTTTCGGAACTTTTCAATTCCCTCTTTCTCTCCATCACCAAAGTACAAATCTTCTTAAGCTTCAATTTTGTGCAAAATGTTTGAATTTCGATGTAAGTAAGGACTAGGGATCTAAATTTTTCGATTTTAGGGCTTTTGATTGTCTTGACACATTTTCGCAAAATTGACGATGAATTGATGAGATTAGATGTATATGAAACATGGGCATGTGATTTGTTTTGAAAAAAATTATGCACAGCTCAGTTCATACCTCCCCGTGGTTGGATATTTGTGATCCATCACGAATTTTCCTTCTATATGATTGTGCAAAACCTTCTTCTTTTTTGAAACTTTTCAATTCCCTCTTATGACAGGTTATGTTGAATGATTTGCTTTTTATTTGTGAATCTGAATTTTTTAAAATCATATTTCCATTGTACTTCGTACAAAGATGATTTTAGGTGTTTTGGAAAAATTTCGACAAGTAAATCTGTCTTCTCAAGGAGGTTTGGGCACAAATGGAATATGATCCTCAAAGCAAGATGAACACAGGTATGTAACGAGGAAACCCTTAGAGCAATCGTCCAAGAGAAAAATCTCGGGAGGCTTTTGGCAAGCCTGCCTAAACCAAATAAATTTTATTAAGTATTTGAGAGTTTTTGAGTACAAGTGCAGAGTAGAGTAAGAAGAAACTATGTAACGTGAACAAGAGTGCTCCCTAAGAGTAATATATAAGCGTAATTGTAACTGAAAATAACAACTTGAATGTCTTGCTGATCTTGCACCTAGAATCTCGCTTCTTATTGATAGAGTCCAACCGTTATCTTTTGGTTGATAGTTTGAATCCGTTATGTTGCTTTTTGACTAGGTCCAAACGGTCACATGGGTGAATTATTTATTTATAATTCTGCTCCTGAAAAATAGGATAAACACAACAAACAATTTCAAGGCGTTAGTCCAAGATGAAAATCAAGACGTTACCTCAAGATGGATGTCCAAGAAGCAGAACATGCTGAGTAGATTTTTTAGGACGTAACAATTGCCCCCAAAATATTGAAGCGTTCCATGTTAAATACGGAGGGCTTTAATATTTTGCCAAGTGTCGTTTCAGGCTTAAAAGGAAGGTGATGAGGTGGTTGGCCCGCACAATGCTCGAGAAATTAGGGCTCATTATGGGCTTTTCATAGGTGCTAAAGATCACCCTTTTATACATGATTTAATTGAGAGAGCCCCTATTTTTTCTTTCCAAATCCTCCGTACAACTGATGAGTTCTTATTTCCTCTTTCCTTTGTCGTTTCTCTGTATCTTTCCTCTGGCATTATGGGTAAAAGTAAGGAAAAAGTCATAGATGTTGATGCGTCCTTGCCGGATGGTTTTAGGTGCTTAGGGTTCATCCGTGACAAAGAGGGTGAGAAATGTAACTTTGATGCGTCCCACACTGACGCTCTGAAAAGAAACAACATCTTTCCTTCCAATGCTAAATTCTTGATCCCAGCTGATGTTTTTAGTGCTGATTGTGTTTCTGACGAGTGGGTAGGGTTTTACGAGTACCCCTTTAGTGTAGGATTGAAATTTCCTTTTTCCGCTTCGATTACCCATTTTTTCAAAGTGACCCAACTGTCTTATTGTCAATTGATGCCCGTTGGGTGGTGTATTTTGCTCACTTTGGATAGAATTGCGGCCGAGTACGGTGTGGTGGCAGGTTTAGAAGAGTTGGCGTATGCTTCAGAAATTAGGGCTTTCGGCAAGGGTAGGTATAACTTTAGGGTCAGGTCAAATAGGGACCCTCTGATTCTAGGTCTTGACGCGGCTGATAGGGGATGGAAACATAGATTCTTCTATGTAAGGAAAAGTAGCCTGGAGGGAGGAGAAGATTTGGTGTCGACATGGAACCCTTCAGGTAGTTTTTCTAGTTTATATGACTGGTTATCGCGTCTTGCTTATTTGTTTAACTCTAACACATTGATGGCACCTACTTTCAGTTGCCAAGTTGGAGGAGATTTTCCCACCTCTCGTAGATCCGCCTGCTAATGTCGATCGGATCTTGAGTTTGTTTCCCGAGGAGCTACGAAAATTTAAGCCACCTGCTGCTGATTCTGCAGAGGAGAAGGGGGTTTCTAGTGCCGGTAGAATGTCATCCGGTATGTCTTCTTTTATATATATATATATTTTTTCCTTTTTCTACTTTACTGTCGCTCTTTGATATTCTTTCTTGTGTAGCGACTCGATCCAAGGCCTGCTTTAGTGTGGAGGATGTCCTTTCTGGTATCAGGGCAAAGGTTGGTGTCAAGAAAGAAGGGAGACCTCCTCTTCCAAAGGGGGAAGGTGTAAAGGGTACAGAAGGAGATAGGAAGAGAAAGCTAGAAGAGACAGAGGTCGTGGCAGCAGATGGAGGGAAGGTTGAAGATGCAAGAGCCAAGGTAGGTTTCTTTCTTGAAAAACATATTTTGGATTTTCTAGGACTAGTTTTAACATGATGGTATGCTTTTTTGTCCGTAGGTACTGGAAGTGATAGACTTTTTTACGAAGGAACTTGAAGTGAAGGAAGATAATTAAGATCAAGGTCCTTACTCAGAAACACAAATTTGAAGCATTCAGAGCGGCGAGGGCGGAAGAACAAGTGGAGAAGCATAACAATGAGTTGGCTCACTTGGCGGCTAGGATGATGAAGGTGGAAGAAGAGCATATTAAGGATTTGAGTGAAGTGAGAGAAGGGTACATAATGAGCACAAGCAAATCGGTTATGGAAATCCGTATCAATATGATGAAGGAGTTTGAAAGCGGGCAACATGTAAATTGGAAGATTGATGAAGAAGTGGCCATGCTGAATGAATTCCTGGGAGAGGTCCCAGATGTGAGCGAAGTGAACTCCAAGACACATGAGCTTAAGGTGACTACTGAAGGTGGGAAGAATGAAGGAGGCGGGAAGGATGATGGAAGTAAAGAAACGGTACCTCCAATATCAAAAACAATTTCGTTTTCACGTTTTTGAAACAATGGTTTTGTTGGGTCGTGCCCTTATTTGGCACGTTAATTTGGGTTTTTGGAGGGTTAACCCCTTAAATAGATTTAAAATTTTTGTAAGTGGCTCATAAGAATCCAGACAACTTTGGCTTTTGATGGTGTTGGGTTGGTCCAACATCTTGGGTCTTTTGGTAGCTTTTAACTGCAGTGACACTTTTGGATGCTTTACACCTTTGAGTACTTTTCTGTTTTAGGTACGAAAGACAACACGTACAAGTGTTGTAACTAATTGGCGAAGATAACATCCAACGATGTTATAACCGAGTTGTAAAGATAACATGGAACGATGTTATAACCAAGTTGTAAAGATAACATGTAACGATGTTATAACCAAGTGATGGGTGACATGTAGAAATGTCACCTTTCGGAGTCCTTAGGTAACATGTTAATGTTACAATCCTTAGTTCACACCTTCGAATTTTAGGATGACAAATGCGATTCCCTTGACAAGGCGAATTGTATTTGCTATTCTAAGTCGAGTGTGAAAATCATGCGCCCAGGCGATTATGGTCATTATATAATAAGTACGTTGCAAAGATGCTTAGAAGTATGAAGAATCATGTACCTTAGATTTACTAAGAAACGTTTGTTCTTTCGAGTAGCTCGCCATGTGATTTTGTAAAGCTCTCTGTTCACGCTCTAGGAGCGTCTAATCTTGCATCACAAGAATATATTAGGATTTGGGTGTTAGCTTCGCTAACACCCCTCCGATGCTTAAGTCTGTAGAGGTTTTAATGAAAAGATAAATGATTTAAAAGGAAGTGACAATTAAATTTTAAGAAGAAGTTCGTACCTTGGTGTTAAAATTGCAATGAATTTTAACTTACACATAATACCATTCAAGGCGTAGCTCATGGCGTCATATCAGAAGGTGACAGCCTGCCCCAGTCACGTCCAGCTAGCTAACTGTTATAGTTCACCATTTTCGTCATCAGGGACCTCGAAGCATATTTAGACTTACTGGTCGTGTTTAATGAGTAGAGCACGCCTTCATGTCTGTTTTGTAATACTCCTTTGCGGCTTATTGATCACCCTTCACCGTGATGACTCCCCAAGGTGTTGGCATCTTAACACATTGATGATACGTAGAAGGAACCGCCCTCATATTATGGATCCATGGTCGGCCTAAGATGAGGTTAGATGGGCAATCAATCATGCACACCCTTTCCATAGAGCTTATTCCTTCTACATAAATGGGTAACTTAATTTCTCCAATTGTCTGCTTGGTTTCCCCGCTGAAGCCTACCAAGACGGAGGAATTTCTTACGACTTCTGACAGGGGAATCATCATTTCTTCCAAGGTGCTCTTTATGATCAAATTGACAGAGCTGCCATTGTCGATCAGGATGCGTTTCACCTTGCAATTGGCAATTTGCAAGGTGATGACCAGACCGTCATGGTGCGGGTCTGAAATGTCTTCTTTGTCATCGTCATCAAAAATGATTTGCTCTTCAAGGGAGTGATCCGGACGTCTAGTGGGCAATTCCGTCTTGTCTTCCTTAGAATCCTTGGCGTGACATTTGGCTGCAGAATATGTGGTGCCACAGATGTCTGACCCTCCTGTAATGAAGTTGATCACCTTAGTTGCAGGAGGAGGTGAAGACGGAGCTTCAGTGATGGTTTCCTTCGTTTCAGCCCGTCCTTTCCTTTTTCCTAATAAATCTTTGAAGAGTCCTTTCGATAGTAAGTAGCTAATCTCTTTCCTCAAGGCGATGTAGTTATCAGTAGTATGCCCAAAATCTTCATGGTAGGCACACCACTTTGATTTGTCCTTCCATGATCCTGATTTATCGGCTTCCTTTGGCCATCTTTCCTTGCCACCTAGGTTGTCCATAGCATGTAGGAGGCCTGAAACGTCAACAGAAAAATAGTAGTCACTAATCTTAGGATAAATGGTATCATCTTCTTCGTCATCTTCCTCAACAATGTTAATTTTAGAAGAGTCAGTTTTAGAGTAGGGTTTTCCCCTATTGGATCGATGGTGGGATGAATCCGCCTTTCTGTCAGGATTCTCATATGTAGGCGTATTCTTTGATGCCTTGCCATGGATCATTTCATCTTCTTCCAACCTGATGAAACGGACAGACCTCATCCTGACTTCTTCTAAGCTTCGAGATGGGAATATGACAAGGTCTTGGTAGAATGGTAATTCTCTCTTTAGTCCCATCTTGAAAGCTTCAGTTGCAGTTGACACATCAATGTGTGGAATGCTTACAGCTTCCTTGTTGAACCTGAAGACATAGTCTTTTAAGGTTTCATCGGGTTGCTGCACGATCCTGTAAAGGTCACTCGTCAATTTTTCAAACACACGATTGCGAGAAAATTGGTTAAGAAACATGTTAATTAATTGAGAGTAGGATGAGATGGAGTTCATAGGCTGATTAGTCAGCCACATCAAGGCGGGACCAGATAAGGTGGAGCCAAAACCCCTGCATAAGCAAACTTCTTTAAGATGCGAAGGAATGCTGATAATATCCATCTTTTCTTGGTATAAGGCAATATGTTCTGCAGGATCTGTCGTGCCATCATATTGCTTCATGGGGGGTACTTGAAATCTCTTAGGGATCTCCACTCCAGCTATTGCAGGGACAAAGCGTGAATCATGATGGCTGGTTGAAGATGCTTGGTTGAAGGGTAAGGTGACTCCGGGAACCTTCATGAGGATTTCCTTAAGTTGCTGCACTTCTCTTGTAAGGACAATATCTGCAACAAGGTTAGTGGCAACTATAGGATTATAAGGAGTATTAAACAAGTTAAAACTCCCTGTTTGCCCCACAGGAGGTGGGGTTGCAAAGGTGAAGCATGAAGTCAGCGGCATAGGGTTGGATGTGACGGTGGTGCTTTCAGTTTGAACAGTGTTGGATATGGGTGTAGCGCCTTGACTGCCTTGCGCGCTCGTCCCAGCACCTGGAAAAAGAGTTCTAGGCTGCAAAGGTGAGACCTCTGACGTGCTGACTACGGGAAGGCTGAGTTCGAAAGCTGAGAAATCACGATGTAGCCTGTTGATGTGATTAAAGATCATTTGGTTGGTATGTTGTTGCCCATCTATCTGATCTTTCAATTTTTGCATCATATATGTCATGGCAGTTATCACTCTTAGTGAAATGTCTGGCAGTGACATGTTTGAAGTTCCACCTTGATTGAGCCCTTGATTTTGAGGTATGGCAGCACCGGAGCCCGCAGGTGAATGCGCACTAGACGTCATAGGCAAGCTTGACAGGATGGTCCTTGTCCCAGTCGTGATGATGGGGGGTAGACATAGCTGAGGTTGGATTGCTCATCTTGATTGGAATCTAAAAAACCAAAGTTTCCACAGACGGCGCCAAAGTGTTTTGGACAAATTTCGACATGTAAATATGTCTTCTCAAGGAGGTTTGGGAACAAATGGAATATGATCCTCAAAGCAAGATGGACACAGGGATGTAACGAGGAAACCCTTAGAGCAATCGTCCAAGAGAAAAACCTCGAGAGGCTTTTGGCAAGCCTGCCTAAACCAAACAAATTTTATTAAGTATTTGAGAGTTTTCGAGTACAAGTGCAGAGTAGAGTAAGCAGAAACTGTGTAAAGTGAACAAGAGCGCTCTCTAAGAGTAATATATAAGCGTTATTGTAACTGAAAATAACAACTTGAATGTCTTGCTGATCTTGCGCCTAGAATCTCGCTTCTTGTTGATGGAGTCCAACCGTTATCTTTTGGTTGATAGTTTGAATCCGTTATGTTGCTTTTTGACTAGGTCCAAACGGTCACATGGGTGAATTATTTATTTATAATTCTGCTCCTGAAAATAGGATAAACACAACAAACAATTTCAAGGCATTAGTCCAAGATGTAAATCAAGACGTTACCTCAAGATGGATGTCCAAGACGCAGAACATGCTGAGTAGATTTTTTAGGACGTAACATTAGGCTAATCCATCCCGTTTATCGTTTGTTGCTATTGTTACTCATTTTGTTGTTGGTGTTACATGCTTTGTAAATATATTGTGAAAATTTCCCTCTTTGTGACAGTGCATTAAAATGGTTATGGATAAGAGTTGGATTGTACTACGAAATAGGACTTTAAAGCATTACAAAGATGGGGTTGAAGCTTTCTTAACCTTTTCTTTTAGAGAGAAAAATACCACTGCATATGTGATTTACTACCCGTGTAGTAAGTGTCGCAATCGTTATTACCATAACCTAGAGATGGTAAGGATACATATAGAGATGCATGGATTTGATAAAAGTTACTTAGTTTGGAATCACCATGGAGAGAACTTTGTGAGTGAGTTGAATATAAATTCTAATACTTCGGAGGATGACATGTTAAATGGTGCTACAACAGTTGAGGGTGTTATAACCGCCAATGGTCTCTTTAGTCCATAAGGGAATGGGGGTTCCACCAGTATCCAATGAACAATCGAGTAATGATGAACACGTAACTCATGATGATTTTAATTTTGAAGATGCTTTTGAGCATGTTAAGGGGTCCAATGAAGATGTCGCAAATTTTAGAGACGCTTAAAAGATGCCTAGAGTGAGATTTATGATAATTGTCCAAAAGGAGTAACATAACTCTCATTTGTCATTGAACTCATAAATATAAAGCAAGTCAATAATATAACAAGTGTAGCTATCACACAAATCTTGAAGTTCTTGAGAAAGATTTTCCCAATGACTAGCATTCCAAAATCTTATTATTTGGCTAATAAGCTAACTTCAGACTTAGGGTTCAATTATGTGACTTGGGATGTGTGTCCAAATAGTTGTATGCTTTTTCTTGATGAAGATGCAAATCTAGAGAACTTTGAAATTTGTTGTGAATCTAGATATAAGAAAAGTGGTGCAAGTCAGAGTGGAATCGTTGGTGAAAGTCAAGGAACAAGTGAAGGTGCACCAAGTAAGAGAGTCCCTGAAAAACAAGTTAGGTATTGGCCTTTAAAGCCAAGATTTCAAAGACTCTTTTGGTGTTCTCATATAGCTCCACTTATGAAATGGCATGAAGAAGAATGTATTAAAGATGGTGTAATGAGGTATCCAGTAGATTCTCTCGCTTGCAAAAGATTTGATGAGGACTACCCTTCTCTTGCTAGTGAAAGTCGTAATATTTGACTTGGACTAGCAACTGATGGCTTTAATGCTTTCAGAAATATGAGCATCTCTCACAGTACATGGCCTATTGTTCTCATAAATTATAACTTACCCCCACAGTTGTGCATGAAAGAGTCAAACTTCATCTTGTCTGCTCTCATTGATGGACCTAAGGGACCTTTAGATAATATTGATGTTTATCTACAACCATTAGTTGTGGAGATAAAATAATTGCGGGAGGATGGCATCTCTACATACGATATATCAACCCAAAACTTCTTCAAATTGAAAGCATCATTGTTATGGACAATTAGTGATTTCCTTGCATATGCTAATTTATCTAGTTGGAGTAACAAGCCAGAATTTGCATGTCCTATTTGCAACAAAGATCATCAAGCAACAAGATTGAGTCATGGTGGTAAGTTTTGCTATTGGGGTCATCGCAGGTTCTTACCTCCTCGCCATAGGTTTAGGAATCAGAAAGTTGATTTTGATGGAAAACTAGATACTAGAACAACCCCTCCTAAGCTTATTGGATCTCAGTTGTTAAAGCAGTTAAAAGACGACGTCATTGAAACTGTAAGAAGAATATGTATTCGCCATAATCTTGATTTTATGCATGTTGAAAAGAATGTATGTGATAATGTATTGTTCACAATATTAGGTGTCAAAAAGAAAACGAAGGACAACACAAATGCAAGGAAAGACCTGAAAGCCATGAATATTAGGCATGAGTTGCATCTCATTACACGAGGGGAAAATAAAGACAATATCCCTCCGGCAGAGTATACAATGATTAATAGAGAGAAGGAAATATTCTTAAAAGTGTTGAAATATGTTAGACTCCATGATGGTTACTCTTCGAATATCTCATGATGCGTGCACCTCACCAAACTCACAATTTGGGGGCTTAAAAGCCATTATAATCACATATTAATGCAACAACTACTTCCCATAGCTGCAAGAAAGGCTCTACCAAAGCATTTTATACAAGCATTGATTGAGTTGAGCAATTGTTTTTTAGTATTATGCTCAAGTTTGAATACTTTGGTTGATCTAGAAAAATTTGAAGATCGCATGACACTTACGCTTTGCAGTCATGAAAAGATATTTCCACCGAGTTTCTTTGATGTAATGGAGCATTTACCTATACATTTTGCAGAAGAGCGTTGTTTAGCAGGGACCGTGATCTACCGTTGTATGTACCCAATCAAAGATATCTCCATACATTAAAGCTCTATATGCGTAATCGAGCTTGACCAAAGGCATCAATTGCTAAAAATGTCCATTTACATGATTGTATGACTTTTTGTACAAGGTACATGGATGATAGTGTGGAAACAAAGTCTAATCGTCCTACTAGAAATGATGATGGAGGTGAACAACATGGTCATGGATTAGGGAAAAAAGTGGTTGTTTAGCTAGATGATATAACATTCACACAAGCACATCGATATGTTCTTGGAAACGTTGAGGCATTGACACCGTTCATCGAGTAAGTTAATTTGAATATATAAATATAAGTATATAAGAGTGTGTATTTAGAAACTAATATTATTTATATTATATTGCCAGAAAACACATAGCTGAGCTTACCTTAACGTACCCCCACAACTCACATAAGCATCTTGTTAACCGTAAGCATAATGAAGAGTTTCATTTATGGTTAGGCAATCATGTAAGTAAATTTAATATGGTCAATAACCCTTTTTATTCATGTAGGTAATTTAATGTTTATTTATTTTTAATGATTGTAGGTCAACGAGGCTATTAACGATGACCAAATTATAGATGAAATAAGGAGTTTTGCTCTAGGACCTCGAAAGAATGCATATCGTTAAAAGTCATACATAATATCTGGCTTCTATTTCCGAACCAAAAATCTCAATACGAGTAGGAAGACACAAAACAGTGGGGTTGTTCTAAAAGCAATTCAAATGAGTTATTCCAATAGTAGAGATTCAAATTCTCGTGTCACAGGATGTTCTCGATTAGTTATTGAACTTCATTATCTTAATGGTATGAAGTTTGTGTTGTTCAAATGTGATTGGGTTAATTCAAGAGGAGTAAATATGGTAGATGAATTCGATTTTACGCTTGCGAAATTCAACCATTTGTTATATAAACATAATCATGTTGGCGGACAACCTTTCATATTAGCATCTCAAGCAGAGCAAGTCTTTTATGTGCAAGATCCTATAGAACCGAATTGGCACACTGTTGCTCGATTGACTACAAGAGATAGGTTTGATAAGTACTCAATAGTTGAAGAAGAATTGGAATTCTCTCAAGTAGAGCCGTTCAGTAGGTAACAGTTAGAGCAAAATAAAAACATTTTCTGGTTGCGACAAGTTGTAGATGGAGTTATTCTTGACACAACTGTCCCCGTGGATGATGATGTCGAAGAGGATGATAGAAGATAACTGAAAATCTGATTAAGATTTATACTTAAGTTTTCTTGGAAACATTTTAGTTGTTTAAGTGCCTTTTTATTTGTGTTAGATGTCTATTATATTTACTCTGCATATCGTTTGTTGTCTTAGTATGCTTAACATTATATTTATTCTGTTTATTGAGGGATATTGGTAAACAAGAAGGAGGTTTATACAAACTTGTGTTGCAAGACCAATTTATTTCTTATTCTTTAAAGTAAGGTACTGCTTCACAGTTTATTGATAAAATATTCTCGTCTACTTATAAGTGTTTCTTACTTTCCAAATCTATGAGCCTTGTCCGTTTTTATGTCTGCTGAGTACGAAATTTGATATGCTCCCTTCCTCCTAGAAAGATGTCTCATTTCACAAGCAAAATTTTAATGGAGCATGCAATTATATTTCAGTAAAAATAATTATAATATAATAAATTACAACATATACATACGAAGAAAATACAGAGAATTTTATGAAATATTTAAGATTTTTACAACATTATTTAAAGGACATGGGTTTATGTGTTTTGCTCTAGAAAATAATGTCATGCGCCAAAACAATAACTCTCAATTTATATATTTATTGTTATTATTTTTTCATCCTAAGCGACAGAAGCTACATCCACATAAGCCAACCTTCCTTGATATTTACTTATTTTTTCTATTTTTTTTTACATTGAGTTTGAAAGAGTATGGTATACTCTGAAAATTTAATTAATCTTTATGATTCTGAATTTATAATATTGTATATATATTTAGAGTAAATTAGGTTATGAAATAATTGTGAATATTGTCTTAACATATTGATTATGTTTGACTAACGGCTAACGTCTATTATTAGTGATTATTTTGTATATAAGGTAGGTGTTTAAAGATGGAAAAGACTATTTGTTGATAAGGAAAAAAGTGTGCAAAAGAATCCTTATTGCAGAAGGATTGCGATCAACACTTATAAAAGTAGGTGTCGCTCCTCATTTTCAAAACACGGATTATCAGAATTCATACCGAGCATTCTCGTTTACAAGAGTCCTTTGTTTGTTCTTGAAGTTTACTTTGTTAAACCTCAAGATTGCTTTTTATGTTTTTCGTGTTTTTATTCTATAACCACTTTGATCTTTCCATTGTTTTTTCTTTCTTTCATTGTGTGTTTTCTTCACAACTTGTTCCTAATAAGGTTGTGTTTATGAAAGGTTTTCCAGCAAGTTATTCTTGCTAAAGTGTTTAAATTATACAAGTTATTTCCGTTGCATTTTATTTTCTGTCGTGTGTTTATGAAGTTGTTAAGACACTTGTTTAATCATAGTTGCACACAAGTGACTACACAACTTGAACAATCCTAGCTACAAATATTTCATTTCTTATCAGAGCCTTCTCTCGACTCTACTGAGAATCGATCCTTGAAGTAGCCACTATGGATTGTCAACATAGTCGTAAAAAACCGCCTACTCTAGATGGTTCAAAATATACCATCCAGAATGCTAAAATGATTATGCATATTAAGTATATTGATCACCGCTCTTAGGTGAGCATTGTTGGGGGATACACCCCTCTTATAGTTGAAATCACCGCCTCTACCTTAGGAGGTGATGATAAAATTGAGAAAATCTATGGTTCTAAACCCATAGAGGATTGGAATGGTAAGGAAATTGCTCTAGCAAACTATAATGCCAAGGCCATGGGAGCAATCTTTAACCATGTGGATCCTCATATGTTTAGATTATTTTCTAACCAACCATTGCCAAAATTGCATGGGTCATTTTCCAACTTCACTGTGATAGACCATCAAGTGTTAAACAAACAAAATTAAGGACTTTAATGACTAAGTTTGAAAATTTAAGGATGGGGGAGAATGAAACTATCAAATACTATTCTTCTAATACTATTCTGCTAAGATTTTAGACATCTCAAATGAGTCTTTTTCTTTGGGTGAATCCATATTCAATGCAAGACTTGTCAGTAAATTGCTAAGAACTCTCCCTGAAAAGTTCAACATTAAAATATATGTGATTGAAGAAATTCATGATGTCCAAACTGCTGGACTTGATGTAATCTTAGGTATTTTGACTAACTTTGAATTGAATCTTGGGGTATAGTAATCAAGCAAGGCAAATTCAATTGCTATTTCTAGTGCCCTCAAAGTATCTCAAGATCTACTCCAATTATCCAAATATATAGTTGAGTCAAACCTGGGAGAAGATGAGTGTGCCTTGATCACTTAAAAAATCAATAGTATGTTGAAAAAAAAACGGTTGACAAAGTTTCCTAATTCGGCACCCTCACCTCCTTCCATGATTGAATCATTTAAAAGGAAAAGTGGTGTAAAGAAATATCTGTGTGATATCAAAAAGCCCATTGATTCAATTCATTGTAGGGCTTGTAAAGGTTTTCGGCATTATGTCAATGAGTGTGTTAACACACTCAAGAAACGAGGAATGAGTTTCTAAACGACACTAACTGATTCTGATGATGATGATCAAACAACTAACTTGTCTATTTTACGCTCATATCATATCACCTTGTCCTATAGTGATTCAGATGTGGAAGATGTGTAGTATTCTGACTGCACAACCGATCACACAACTGATTGCACAACTGGTTGCAGTGTTTATACCTGCTTGAATTCCTCAACTGCAGGTGAAACTGAACATGAAACTGCAGATGAAGAAAGTGTAACCTATGAGGATTTGTACAGTACTTATATAGAACTCCATACTGAATGGGCCTAGCGTATGGAGAAAATGAAGTTATTCAAACATATAAATGAGAAACTTACTACTGATAATTTGAAACTAAAATCTGAGGTTGAAAGTTTTTCTAAAGAAAATAACTTTCAAAATGACTCCATAGCCAAATTAGAAATTTTGCTCACAAATAAAAATGTTGAATGTGAAAAATACAAAATTAATCTTGCTAAAGAAACGGAAACTTTAACTAAGCTTAACAGGGGTAAATCTAAGTTGGAGGAGGCTTTAAATATGGGTAACCAAGGAGAAACAGGATCTGGCTATGGAGATAGTGTTTTTGTAAAAGAGTCGAGGGCACATCTAGAATTCAAAATGTCACCCCTATCAATAATGACTATCCTGCTAAAAGTATGAAATACAGAAAGAAGAGGTATGTGTGTCATCACTATTTTGATTCAGGTCATAGTCGACCATATTGTTATAAGCTGAAACAGGAGCTTGGCATGGAAAAGAAGAATGGACACTTGGGCAGACAGTTGAGTGCACAACTGGAGACTCAATTGAGCAGACAACGCAAGACTGGAACAAAAACAGCATGGGTAAGAAAGGAAAACATGAACTGTCAAGTGTCCTTCACATCTCTCAAGAGTAGTGTTGAAGGATCCTGGTATTCGACAGTAGCTGCTCCCGCCATATGACTGGGTCACTTGAGCATTTCAGTGACTATTGTTGTCTCAAAACCTAACGGTTCTTTTTGTACCGCAAGTGCATGGGTTATAAATAGTATAGCAAGTGCAAGTACGGGTCGATCACAGAGACAGGGTTTACTTAGGAAGATATTTGCTTTTATATAAATTATAGAAATAAGATTGGGGGAAATATGTTTTGGTTTGTGAAAATACTAAAAACATGCACATATTACTTTAATTGAACTTTTATAAGATGAAGGTATTCTCGGAGTTGGGACTCAAACAATCATTTATTCATAAACTAATCATGACTTTGAATAAAAGTTTTCATCAAAATTAAGGATGGTACATTCACCCTATACTACTTCTCATGATCAAGCAAGTAGTATTTGTATTCTTCACTAATTATGCCCTATCTCTCAAATGACCCATAATTAGTAAGAATCTATTAGTGTTTATAAAGTCTACATACTTTCCATTCAAGAAACATCCCTAGGCCATTAGTCTACTCTCGTGATTAATGAAACCTAGTTCAATTCATATGTTTCCGCTAATCGAGATTCACAGCTACGTCCTTCTCTCGACTAACTAGAATCATACAAGTTAGACGTCTCCAAAATTTAAGTCTTTTCAGTTTGATATGAAAGAATTGTTAAGATGAAGAGGGATGGCATGATTTAGAAGTGATGAACAAAAGTGTTGAGTTTCCAACTCCAAGAATTTGGGGGATTACTCACAATCCATAATTAAAACAAGCATAAAATAACAAAACGAAGATAGAAATAGAAACACTTATGCTTTTAGAAGAAACAAAGACTGAAGGTAAACTTCAGTAATTTTATTGCTTCAATCTTCAAAAGTAACTCTAAGAACAATCGATGAATCTTTGAATATTGTGTATAAGTAAATTGCTAGAGTATTTTGATATCTTTCTGTGTGTTTTCAGATGATTTTTCTATATCTAAAACTGAGTACAAGACCTCTTTATATAGGCATTTTGGCTGAGAGTTGCATCTCTTCAACAAAGGCATCCTTTGGCTGAACAGGGGGGTGCTCAGCCGAGGCAAAAGAGGTGCTCGGCCGAGCAAGGCCTTCCAGCAAAATGCTTGTTTCCGGTCTCTCATGGTCGGCCAAGTCAAGGAAGTGCTCGGCCGAGCAGCAGCTGCTTTGGAATGATTTCTGAAATCTTCCATTTTGACCCCTCTATTTCCATAGCTTTACTCTAAGCCCCTTTTACATCAAAAAATGAACCTAAAGCCTGTATATTTACACAAAATACCAACCAAGCGTAAAATCGAAGATATAAAATAAAAGAAGCTAATTTATACTTAATTGGCATTAATTTTAAAGTGAATAACGTAATTAAAATACTATAAATAACTATAAAATAGCCATTTATCAACACCATTCAAATGTGGAAAAGTCAACTTCGATGTAGGAGCTCAAGGTAAGATCATAGGAAAATGTACGTTGAGTGTGGACGATTTGCCTAAGTTACATAATGTCTTGCATGTTGATGTACTAAAGGCAAACCTGATAAGTATAAGTCAACTGTGTGATAATGACATATTTGTTAAATTCGACAAGTCCAGGTGTGAAGTGTTTGATAAAAAGAATGTGTGTGTTCTTACTGGTGTTTGATCCTCTGATAATTGCTACAAGGTTGGTAGTAACTTGTCTTGTCTCTCCACTAAAATGGATGAGACTGAAATCTGGCACCAAAATCTTGGTTATGCTAGTGAAAGAAAAATCATTGAAGTGATAATATTTCGTGCAATAAAAGATTTGTCCAAACTGCAATTGAAGAAATTAAGTGTGTGGATCATGTAAAAAGGGGAAAAAATCTAAATCAAATCATAAAAGGTGCAAAATTGTGGGACTTCTAGATGTCTTGAACTAATCCACACTGATTTAATGGGTCTCATAGACGTGAAAATTATGTCTCGAAAGAAATATTGCTTTGTGTGTGTTGATGATTTTTCTAGATATATATGGGTGATTTTTCTAAGAGAAAAAATCCAATACCATTGAGGAGTTTAAAATTTGGTACAGAAAGGTTAGAAACTTGTATGGCCTAAAAGCTATTAAAGTCAGGTCTGATCATGGTACTGAATTTGAAAATGCCATTTTTTTTCTTTATTTTGCGATTCGAAAGGGATAACTCATGAGTTCTCAGCCCCCAAAATCCCTCAACAAAATGGGGTAGCGTAAAGAAAAAATTGCACATTATAAGAGATGGCTATAGTAATGTTAAGTTCTAAGAATTTGTCCAAGAAATTTTGGGCAGAAGCAGTGAACATAGCATGTCATGTGTGGAATCGTGTCTTTCTAAGAATTGGAAGTACCATTACTCCCTATGAAATCTTGCTTGGAAAGAAACACACGGTCAAATACTTTCATGTGTTTGGTTGCATTTGCTATATCCTAAAACGATCGTGAGTGTCTCTCCAAATTTAATTCCAAAAGTGACAAGACCATCTTCATTGGGTACTCCTCAAATAGTAGAGCTTATAGAGTGTAAAATCTGAACACTAAAACTATTATGGAATCCATAAATGTTGTTTTTGATTATGCTACTAATCTTAATATCAAAACTGATGAGGATGATGTTATCGGTTGCATATGGGAACATGATCCAGTTAATGATGAATATGAGTCGGAAAAGGCAAATGAATCTGCAGAACAGACACCTGTTCAGACAGTTGAGCAACCAATAGTTCAAACAACTGACAACACAAATGATCAAACAATAGCAGAATCAGGTAAAGATTCTAAAACTGATGAAAGTGAAGTAAACAGAGAAAGGGACATTCCCTCCAGAGTATAGGGAAACCATCCTATCTCACAGGTCATTGGGGAAGTAGATGAAGGAATGAAAACAAGAGAAAAAAGGGTCAACTACCGTGACCTTGCAGGTTTGGCATGTATGCAATCCATACATCATTAGGTAAGCTCTTGTTGTTTTGTTGCTAATTATGAGCCAAAAATTGTAATTGAGGCCTTGAAAGATGAAAATTGGATTAATGCCATGCAAGAGTAATTAATCCATTTTGACAAAAATGACGTGTGGTTCTTAGTCTCTAGGCTCTCTCACGTCAATGTGATTGGGTTTAAATGGATCTTTAAGAATAAATCTGATGAACAAGGCAATATAACAAGGAAAAAAGCATGTTTGGTGGCTCATGGCTACACTCAATTGGAAGGGGTAGACTTTGATGAAACATTTCCCCCCGTAGCCCTCATTGATTCAATCAGAATGCTATTAGCTATTACATGCTACTTAAAAATCACTCTACACCAAAGGAATATAAGGAGTGTGTTCCTAAATGGTATTCTAAATGAAGAAGCTTTTGTTGAACAACCAAAAAGGGTTTGAATACCCCATAAAACTGAATCATGTGTACAAGTTGAAAAAGATGCTCTAAGGTCTTAAACAAGCCCCACGTGCTTGGTATGGTAGACTAACATATCACCTAGTTTAACTTAGGTTTAAAAGAGGAGAGGTAGATAAGAATTGTTTGTTCTAAGAATAAAAAGGGCATATTTGTGCCTCAAATTTATGTAGATGACATAATCTTAGTTTCTACTTCCAATGACTTGCTTGAAATGTTTGTTAAAATTATGACATCCACATTTGAAATGAGTATGGTTGGGGAACTGAAATTCTTTCTTGGACTTCAAATTGTTCAAATCAAAGAAGAAATGTCAGTTTCACAATCCAAGTATACAAAGAATTTGGGCTTGATAATGCATCTCATTTGAAAACTCCCATGGGATCATCTCAAAAGCTTTATAAAGATAAGGAAGGTTAGAGTATTGACCACACCCTCTACAGGAGTATGATAGGTAGCTTGTTATATCTCATGGCTATCAGACCTAATATAATGTTTAGTGTGTGCCTATGTGCTAGGTATCAAGCTAACTCCAAGGTATCCCACTTAAAAATTGTGAATAGAATAATTAGATATGTTGGGGGTACCACTCACTTAGTGAGCTACACTAGGGATACAAACACAAATTTGGTAGGTTTTAGTGACTTTGACTAGGCTAGGAATACAGATGACAAAAAAAGCACCACGGGAGGGTCTTTTTACCTAGGGAATAATCTAGTGTATTGGTTTAGTAAGAAACAAAATTATGTTTCTTTATCAATTGCCGAGTCAGAGTATGTGACAGTTGGTAGTTGATGTACCTAACTATTGTGGATGAACCAAATGATAAAGGATTATGGCTTAGAAAGTGAAACCTTAACCGTATTCTGTGATAATATGAGTGCGAAAGACATTGCCAAAAATCATGTGCAACACTCTCATACAAAGCACATAGATATTAGGCATCACTTTATTAGAGATCTCGTTGAACAAATAATTATTACACTTGAACATGTAGCAATGACATATCAACTTGTTGATATCGTTATCATTGATTTAGATTTTGAGAGATTCTCTTCTCTTAGGAAGTCTCTCGGCTTGTGTGTACATAGATGACTGCACAAGTGTGTAGACAACTGTCAGCATATTTGTATAAATGTATATTATAGAAAACACTAACAAAAAAATTATTATGCATTTATGCATTGCATGATTATCTCTTGTGACTACTTGATTGCATTGCATTATTGACATTGTGTTTGACTCCTGATTGTTAAAACCCTCCTAACTTGGTGATAAAATTTCACATGTTAAAAATTATGTGTGATATTTATCATGGAGTGGCTGTCTAATCTAGGGTTACGAAGAAAAATAACATGCCTCCATTTATTTTGAATCTTCCACTCATGTACCCAATGCCAATGACTTATTGTTGCATCACTTGCGAAGAAAAGTCGGGTAAGCACTTTGGTGTGAGAGTTTAAAGCTCATTCTCAGTAATTGATTCAATGCCTGAATATGGAGACATTCTAGAGGCTACATGATTGCGGGTTATGTCATTGACTTCCTGCATGTCAAACCTTATCAATATGTAATTTAGTCATCTCATGTTACATTCTAGAGACTACGATTTAGTGTTTCTCAATCAAATTGGTTGGATTTGTTTGGATATGCTAAGTCTCAGATTTGGAATGCAAGTAAATCATTCAAAAAACATGATAATGATTTAAATTTTAAATCCATAATTTGCTATGATAAAGGAATTCCAAGGGGTAAGCCATACAACCATCACACGAATCCTTCTCCTCATTTGTTTCGAGTTCCTAGGCTAAGTCATGATTATCATACTTAATGTTGTCCTATTTATTACCTAGACAAGTCTTTTCACAACTCTCCTCAAAACTCTCCTCTCAACTCGCATAACTAGCTTCTTGTCTATTGCTCTGCTGTGTTAATTACTAACATGTATAGAAATCATTCATGGCTTCTCCGTCATCTTCCTCAGCTCCGGTTACCACCAGCTGCAATGCTATTCTTGCCGATTTGATCAATGAGCCGCAGTACGTGCCCTCAATGGACATTTCCTCACTTGGTCATCCTGATAAGGCAATTGACGTCGATAACCCTACTGTACTTGAAGCTGTGCATGCTGCACGAGAGCCACCGATGCTCGGTTCACGACGATCTCAACAGCTGATTAGCTCTGGGCAATAAATCATCTATAAGGGCTCTAGGGTGGCTATCGCTAAGACCCATCAAGAAAAGAAAAGAGGGTTGACACATCTAAAGTCAAGAGCGCTGCTGGTGCAAGGAGGAAACTGATCCTCCATGACTCCTCAAACGAAGAGGAAACCCCAACACCAGAGCAATCACCGAAGAGTAGGTTTGAAGATGACATGACCATTGTCACCTTGATCAAGGCAAGAACTCCGGTGAAATCTGCAACTCTGGCTAGGGTTCAGGCGAGGACTCCGGTCAAAACTCAGGGGGAGACATAATATAGAATCCAGACGAGAAGCTCAAAGAGGAAAGCTGCTCCTCCGTCCATGATTGAAGAGGGATCCTCCTATCAACATGATGACTCAAGTAACAAGAGTTCATCGCTGGGTTCAGATGATATGCTGAGTGACACTGAAGTTCAAAGCCAAAAAAGAGCTCAAACAACTCATGTTCAACCCGAAGGAACAGTTGCTCACAAAGTTGTTCAACGAACTGGTCAAATAACTGGTCAGGCAAGTGCCAGTTCTTCCAAATCTGCCTCTCGGGTACGTAAACATCCAGTTCGAATCCCCTCTTCCCTTTATAATATAGATTTGAAACACAACTCTCTCTTCTCCTCTTCTGAAGCTGAAAATTGCTTTTTTGTCAATTTGTACCGCACCTTTGTGGTTAAGAAGAAAAAGAATATGGATGTTTTTGAAAATTTGAATTTAACTGGGTTTATTTCTGAGAGAAATCTGGATAGGTCCTATGACTTTCCCCTTCCCTACTCTAGGTCTCAAGTCTTGGAATTATTTGCCAACCTCACTCAAGACATAGGGATAGATAGATCTCCAAACTTTGGTAGAGTGTTTGTGAGAGATCAGGTGCTAGAGTTCACTCCTTCTAGGATAAAATCTTTCCTTGGCACCCCTGATACTTCTCTTGATTCTATGTCTTTAGACTATGATGATGTTGTTAGAACAATTACGGGCGAAAGGCCACAAAATGGAAATCTGGGTTTGGAACCAATCTTTTGTCAAGACTTTATGTCTTTCTCCTTCACATTCTGTGGTCTAACTGGTTACCCACCTCAAATTCATCTTCTGTGACCCAAAACCATTTCAATTTGGGGAAGGTCATCTTTGAAACCATTCTGAGCTTTGCCGAGAGCCCCAATACCAACTATGGTCACCCCTCATCCAAGCTTAATCTATGCTATGCTAAAGGATCAAGGAATAGAGGATGTCCCGAGTGAAGCTCTGTCCATAATTCCTAAACAGTTTGAAATCCCTAAAACCATGTTTGATAGCTTAAGGTATAGTGACCTTGTTCAACCTATTGAACCTCACTCTGTTCAACCACTTGCTCAGTCACTTGTGCTAACAACTCTCAGTACAACTCTTCCCACAAGCTCTAGTACTCCTGACAGAAGTGCCATACATGCCTGTAAGTGCTCCAATTTGAGCTTGTTAGAATTTTCGTTAGAAAATTAACGAAAGTCATAACAATTACTAACATTCCTAACAATCCTAACTTTTCTAACAAAGTGAGGGTAAAATGGGCATTGCTATTTAGAGTTAAACCTTCCAAGGAATCTCAAAAAGCAAAAGAATTAAGAAAATCCCGAAACAGCAAGTTGAAAAACATTTTCTGCTGAGATTTTTGAATTTTATTCCTTGTGTCCAAAGCTGGAGCTGCATTTAATGAACAGTGCACGCCAAGCAACCCTATCCGCGCGGACATCTTTGCATATTTCAGAGGGCTATAAATTGAGCCCTCCAGTCACAAAAATAAGAAGCCACAACACATTTTGCACCGAACCTCTGGCGAAATATAGAGAGAAAACAGTGAGAATTCACTTGAATTGTCACCATTTTCTCTCCAATCTTTCCCAACTCATACTCATCCACTCACTCTCATATTAAAGCCCTAAACACTCATACACTCAAGCCAAACACTCAAGAACACAAGGAAGATTGGTAAACCCTCCTCTTCCTAACCCTAAATCTCATCCATGCATGCATCTTCAAACTACAAAATGTAGTTCTTTCATCTTCTTGCTTTAGATCTAAGAAGATCACCATGGAAGACCATCTCCATGGATGATCTTCTACAAAGATCAAAATTATTTCCAAGTTTTCTTACTTTCTTACCAAGAAAACTCATTTTCAAAACCCTAAAAACCATTTTCAAGCATAAAATCTCATTTTCAAAGGATAAAAATCCCCTTCCCAAGCAAATGAAATGCTTAGTCCTAATGTACCCCAAGAATGGTTTGGTATAGTTGGTTCACCACTAAAATGTCTAGTGATCACTAACCAAAACCTAGGGAAATGGGGACAAGCATGGATGCAAAACTTCCCTTAAAATCATATTTTCTTTCTTGAGAAGTTGCTGTCCAGTAGCAATTTTCCCAGACCTCAGTCCATGGTCTTAATTTTTGGACACAGATGAACTTGGAATTTGGTATTGACTACAAAATACTTTTTGTAGCCAACATCCATAGATTTCCAGAAATATTTTTACTTTATTTTTTGGGTGAGTAAAACTCCTCTTTTCAAATTTTCTTTCAGAGGCTAGTTCATCAGCTTCTGGGAATCCAGATCTCATATCTGAGGTTTCCAGAAGGTTTTGACCCCTAAATTCTTCTCCAAAATGGAAAATTCCTTCGCACAAACTTTATTTAAGGTGTCTAGAACAACTTTCATTCTCTGAGTTTATCCAGATTATGAAGTTTTAAGACCCTTGAATCCATTTCAAAATCAAAGGTCCACTGCCTTTTTCATTCTGGCAGAAATGGCTCTCAACTTCAAAAGGTCTTTTGAGTACCAAATCTCAATCCAAAAATCTTCCAAAAAATCATGGGATCAGTTTAAAGTCTTAAAAAGATATCCCAATTTTTACTTTTCTGAGTTTCGAATTATTTTGGCCAAAACACATACACACACACACACACACAAATGATTTTCAGCTTGGAAGACTCGTTTTACGAGGCGCGCCGGGTGCACACTAACGTCCTTCCCGACGCGTAACATGACCTCCGAACCTAAATCTCTGATCTCGGGCTTTTTTCAAAGTTTTGGCCCTCAAAATTAAAATGGCGTGGCGACTCCGTTTTCGTTGATTTTCTTTTAAACAAAAAATGGGAAAATTTTCGGATACACATCATCACAGTGGCGACTCCGCTGGGGACTAAGCTTTTTTTTAAAAAAAATGGTATTTGGTATATTGGTGGAAACCACTAAATTTCCCGTTATCGCCTCCTAACACGAGTCGGGGATAAATTGTGGTCTAACAATCCCACGTACCGGTATCACCGTTTTCAAAAAAAAAGCTTTTGAGGGTCAAGCTTCCGTCCCGGCTTTGAAAATCATTTTTGTGTGTGTGTTGATTTTTGCACAGTTTTCATGTTGTTTTGGCCGCCTCGGAGAAAGTCAAAATTTTGGCTTGTCGGAATAATGTCCCTAAGCGTCGGAAGTTTCGTGCTTATGTGCTCATTAAAAATTTCAAAAAAAAAATTTCAAAAAAAAAAGATTTTCAAAAAAAAAAGAAAAAGAAAATTTCCAAAAAAAAATCATGCATCATATTTTTAAGACTCATAAAAAAATCTCTATTTTACTCAGAAAAAGAATATAGGCTTGCTTGCACACTACGCGCACGTGACCGTACACCGCACACTACGTCCTTAACCCGGGAAATCCTTGTCGCGGTCCGTTTGGTCTTATTACGCCTCTCGGATGAGCACGGGACTACCCAAACATCCCATGGAGCCTCGTGTCGACCATGCACTTGTCCGTGACACACTTTGTCCGAGACCCGGTTGGTTTTTAGTCCGGTGCAGTGTCATGCCCTGTCCGTGTATAGACCTTTCCTTTCAAGCCTTTGTCGGCATACCGACTCAATATCTTTCGGGGACCCTTATCGGTCGAAGTTACGCCGGTTTTCCGCCGCGAGACTTTGACCAAGATATTGACCGGCGCCTTGACTTCGGCTCGGCGGCACAAATTATACACTGACTCCCGGCATTGACCTTTGAGTCATCAAGGATTAATGAATATTCCATGCCTAATTACGCCTTAACTGACGACAAGTCAAGATCAATCATGGACATTTATCAGTCCAAATCATGCCGACTTTTCGTCGAGCCCTCGGACATGATCTTGACTTTCGACGTCAGCTTTGTCCGTAATTTACATCGAATGCTCGTTAAGTCTCGATTACCCGCCAGACTTTTAGGATCGTTTTTCTTTAGGTCGGTGGGACCCGCTTGCCCTATAGGACCCTCGCCGGGGCTGTCCACCCTGGGAGGTCGAAATACAGGTGGAATACGAGGGGCTTATAGACGTAGTGACGGGCCCCACCGATCCGAGAATCGAGTAGTTTGCGAAAAAGAAGAGCAATCTTTTCCAACCGATTAGGTTAATAAAACATGTTTTAAGTAAACGTGAACAAATAACTGCATGTTGCATGAGCCTAAAGCCCAAACACCTACCCTCCTTCCATTCCCAGACATCTGAACCTTCATGTCCTTTCCCCAGCAGCTCCGCACAAAGCTTGGTTTCGGGCACCGGGTCACCGTTTGATCAATTGGGAAGAGTCAAGCGCATCGTCAGCTTCACCGTTTGTTCCGACTCCGGGTTTCAGAATGTCTGCATCAGCCGGTAATGATGGGGATAACGTTGCTCAGTCCTCCAAAATCCCTCGAACGGACCGGTATTGGATCCGGTTGGTAGAACGAGATGAGACTTCGACATGAGGCTCAAATTGATGACCTGCGGGGGTAGTCGCAAGTCATGGTTTGACTATCGGTCTCAATTCCGATGGCACTTTTACCGCAAAGAAGGAAGAGGGTCCTCCTCCTCTTCTTAATAGTCCCGGATACATCAAGATGCTACCCCAAGACTCCTATGTTTCCACCGCCGGGACTCCTGCCCGCCGACTCACAGGGCAACTGGCCCCCAAACGGCGTCGGGGACGAAAGAGTTCGGTATGCGTCGGTTGTCCCCTCTCAAAGTGAAGATCCCACAAATATCGGCTGAGTGATGAAAATCGGGGAACAGCTTGAAGAAATATGGTCGGCCATCAAAGCCACAGGAGAACGCCGGAAACGGGCGACGAGCTGGATTGAAGAGGCCACACGCCACTTCGGGACCTTAACAATATCCCAACCGGCCAGGGCTACCCTGAAAGACAAACATGTGCCCGTTCCCCGGGACCTCAATATCTCTCATTATCCGACGGAGTCCAATCACTCGCTACCGAGATGAGCCCCGGCAGATCCCCGGACCGGTTCCACTCAAAGTCATTCCGGCCGCTCAACCCGAGGTCCCAAATCCGCCACCAGTAGTAGAACACATTTGGTGGGATATTTGTGGCTGTCCCGATTGCCTTGAAAGGGACTATCGGGATTGGATACACGAGGACCGTCCTCCTAAGAAAAAGAAAATTTCCTCCCAAGCAAAAATTGAAGGAGAGATTCGAGGCCGGTGATAACGGCGTGGGAACGCTCGGGGAGCCATCTGGGGATTTGATTATTATGTACTCTACTCCAGTCATTTTCCCCAAAGCAAAAAGGGGTAAAAGAGCGAGAAAAGCCTTGCCAACGACAGAGTTGAGACTTTCGAATACCAGTACTGCAGAACGTAAGTCCAACCCCTCGGGGTCGGAAGGTTCGGTTGTCCAGTTCCCAGTATACACCGATGAAGAAAAACCGACGCCTTGATCGGCGCCCCACTCAATCAACATGTTGGCTCGGAGATGGCAACCGCCACAAAAGGCATCGGTATAACCCGGGGCTTCGGCAAAGACTCTACCTCGCAAGAAAAAGGCACGAAGCGACGGCTTTAATGACTCTCTATCCCGAGACAAGGACCAAATCTATGATCCTCACCTATATGGGAGTATGATCACCTTCTGCGATGAAGATTTGCCAAGAGATGTCTCCCAACACAATGAAGCTTTGTACATCACTATTCGGCTCAACACCATGTCACTCCCCAGGGTATTAGTGGACAATGGATCATCGGTAAACGTCCTTCCCCTCGGCATGATGAGGGCCCTCCGCATAAATGAAAGGCGCGCGATCCCATCTACCCGGACCGTCAAGGCCTACGACGGTTCGTCTCGTCCCATTCGGGGACGGTGACTTTGGAACTGCAGTACGAAACCCAAATGGTGCCCGCAAAGTTCCATGTAATGGATATCCTCCGAGTTCACAGCCCTACTAGGGCGCCCTTGGTTGCATCACATGAAAGCCATAGCCTCCACTCTCCACCAATGCGTCAAATTCATCAACCGGCAGGGAGACCTTGAAGTCATAAGGGGTGACAGTTTCCTCATAGGGAACGAAGCCGAAACGATAGCCAAGAACGCCCACAGTCAAACACCGGGGCTACATCCTTCAAGAGGCAAGTCTCGCCGGCATCCTTTAGAATCCGGCGATGCCAACTATGTCGACACACTCAAGCAAGCGGACTCCGAGGGAGTTCGATTCATCAAATTTAATTGCTATTTCCAACACTTGGAGGCTTATTGGAAGGAAACGCTGGACACCGCCATGATACGAGCACACAAGTCCCCGGTCCTCAATCACAGATTTGCCGCATTCTCGCAAACCCATTCTTTGGGCTCGCCGGGCGAGGAGATTTTCATGATAAAAAGTCGGCAAACACCGACAGACTCGGCTCGAATCTATGAACGTCGTGTGGGACGTCCTCCTTGCTGAACTACCCCGAGCCTTTCCGCTCGAGTATGGGACATGAGATTTTTCTAGCGGCTCACCGAGACGCAATACGTCCTTACATCTGGATTGAGCGGTCGATTGTGGACGAAACGGAAATCCCAGATTGAGGAAGATCCCTACATCCACATGCTCGGCTTTCGTACGCCAAACACAATTGATTCTGGTTCGGACAAAGAGATGATAGCAACGGCGAAGAGGGAGCACGAGACCATGCCTTTCCCGGGTTGTGAAGCCACCGACAGCGATGCCGCTAAAGAATTGGGAAACTCTCTCGGGCCCGTCCGCGACCAAAGAGGAAATGATCACCAAGCTTGGATTGGTCCCCCGTCCTTTCGTGTCAACCTTTGTAAAGTCCTCCGAGTCTCTCATTGTTGAGTTCGAGTCTCTCGAGTCGTCCGATGGCCTTACGCCCGAAGACTACGAGTCTCGTAGCGAACATTGTATTCCCTTCGTCTTCAATGAAATGATGAACCTTTCGAGTATCCCTTAATTGCCGCTTTAACTAATGATGAATTAACTAATAATCTAAAAACAAGTTAATAACGATTCACTAGATGAAGAGGCGTACACATTAAATGAACAATATATCAAAGAAATCTTTAAGAAGGTTGTCCGGAAAGAGGAAAATCGAGCCCAAGCTGCCGAAGAGATTTTGACAAGTGTGAATCTGGGAACTGCGGAAGAGCCTAAAGAAACGCAGATTGGTAGTTTCTTCGAAGGGATTGAAAGGGTTGCCCTAATCGAGCTGCTAAAAGAATTCGTGGATGTGTTCGCATGGTCCTATAAAGATATGCCAGGCCTCGATCCTTCCATAGTTGAGCACCGAATACCGCTCGACCCAGAAGTCAAGCCGCAAAGCAGAAGCTAAGAAGAATTAAGCCCGAATGGTCCTTACAAGTGAAAGAGGAAATAGAAAAGATGCTCAGAGCAGGTTTCATCAGGGTCATTGAATACCCAACATGGCTGTCCAACATAGTGACGGTGACCAAGGCCAACGGAAAAATCCGATGCTGCGTAGACTTCAGGGATCTGAACAAAGCCAGTCCAAAAGACGATTTCCCCTGCCAAACATCGACATTTTGGTAGATTCCACGGCCAACCATGAAGTCAAATCCTTCGTCGACGGTTTTGCCGGCTACAACCAAATCAAAATGGCAGAAGAAGATCAAGCCAAAACAGCCTTCACAACCCCTTGGGGCACATACTGCTACACGGTCATGCCATTCGGACTAAAGAATGCTGGGGCTACGTACCAAAGGGCAGCTACAGCTCTGTTCCATGACATGATCCACAAAGAAATTGAGGTCTATGTGGACGACATGATAATACATTCCAGAGGATCAGATGGCCAGCACTTTGTTGATTTGAGAAAATTCTTCGGCCGCCTCCGAGACCACAGCATGAGACTGAATCCAGCCAAGTGCACTTTCGGTGTAAGACGAGGTAAGGTGCTAGGATATATGGTGACAGAACGGGGAATCAAAGTAGATCCCCAGAAAATCAAGGCGATAGTTGAAATGAAGCCACCCCGGACACTGACAGAAGTGAAATCCTTCATGGGAAGACTGCAATACATAAGCCGCTTTGTAAATCAGCTGACCTCGATCTGCGAGCCAATCTTCAAGTTGATGAAGAAAAATGCCTACACAGAATGGACCCCAGAATGTCAGCTTGCCTTTGAACAGATTAAGGCATACCTTGTGAATCCCCCGATTCTCTGCCCACCACATCGGCAAAAGCCACTCTTGCTATATCTAACTGTCACGGATACAGCAATTGGGGCTATGCTAGCTCAAGAGAAGAAAGATTCCAAAGTCGAAAACGCCATCTATTTCGTAAGTAGAAAACTCCAAGGAAGCGAACTCAATTACTCTGCTTGCGAGAAGACTTGCGCAGGTTTGGTCTGGGTAGTGGGAAAGTTGAAACACTACATGCAGTCTCACCCGATACATCTTGTTTCAAGGATAGACCCCATCAAATATCTGTTCGACAAGCCTTCCATCTCCATGAGATTGGCAAAATGGTCGTTCTTTTTGGCCGAATATGACATCACTTATGTTTCAAGGAAATCCGTAAAAGGACGCATAATGGCAGAACATCTGGCCGATTTCCCAAGTGATGAGTCTCGAGGACCTGAACCTCAATTTCCCGATGATGGAATCTTCGCCCTAGAAGGAGAAAATCACTGGCAACTCTTCTTCGACGGAGCGTCAAACAAAAGGGGGAACGGGATAGGAATGCTTCTGGTCGATCCTACTGACGAACACACCCCCATAGCAGTAAGGCTGAACTTCGAAGTCACCAACAACGCTGCTGAATATGAAGCTTGCATAGCTGGGTTGGAAGCCGCCCTTGAAAGAAATATCAAGGAATTGGAGGTGTATGGAGACTCTGCCCTCATCATCAATCAGGTCTCTAACAAATGGAAGACCGTGGATCCGGGTTTGCAGAAGTATCATGCTTACATGGAAGAACTAGTGGCTCAATTTAAAGAAATCAGCTTTCATTACCTGCCAAGAGACCGAAACAGGTTCGCAGATGCTCTGGCTACACTAGCCTCTCTTGTCGAAATACCTGAAGGAAAGTCTGTTAAACCATTCAGAGTCGGGAGAAGAGAAAACCCCGCCTATTGCTTCGAAATTGAAGCGGAAGCCGAACTGATCAATGATCCCTGGTACACTCAGATTTACCAGTACCTGAAGGATGGCGAGGCCTCTTTCAAAAATGAAGATGGGGAATATAAAGAAGGAATCAAAGCAAAAAGTCTCTCAGCCCTGAAGCGGCTCGCCTCCCATTATGTTCTTTTGGGAAATATGCTATACAAGAAGCGTTATCAAGGCCCCCTCCTGCGATGTATCAGCAAACAAGAGGCTACCGAACTCATGAAAGAAATACATGGTGGTACCTGCGGCCCTCACATGAATGCTCGAGCTCTGATGCAAATCATACTGAGAATGGGGTACTTTTGGATCTCCATGGAAACCGACTGCATCCAGTTCGTCAAAAGCTGCGACAAATGTCAGCGATACTCAAATCTTAATCACTTGCCTCCTCACGAGTTATACTGCATGACAACCCCTTGGCCTTTCGTCACTTGGGGAATTGATGTCATAGGCAAAATCACACCATCAGGCAGTAACGGCCACGAGTTCGTCCTGGTAGCCGTGGATTATTTCACCAAGTGGGTTGAAGCAAAGTCCTACAAAATCCTCAACTCGAAGAAAGTTGCCCTCTTCATCAAAGAAAACATCATGTGCAGATACGGGTTGCCAGCCGAAATCATTTCAGATAATGGATCCCACTTCGAAGGGGAATGCGACAGGCTGCTGGCAGAATTCCGAATAACCCGTCACAAGTCATCTCCTTACAGGCCTCAAACCAACGGAGCCGTCGAGGCAGCAAACAAGACTCTGGAAAACATCATCCGGAAAATGGCTGTCCAAGGCAGAGATTGGCCCGAGAAGTTACACCTGGCACTCTGGGGCTACAGAACATCAGTCAGAACGACAACTGGGGAAACACCTTTTGCCCTCACATACGGAATGGAAGCCGTACTCCCAATCGAGCTGGAAATACCCTCGCTCCGTATACTGCTGGAAAGCCAGATCAACGAGGTCGAATGGCTCCAGAGTCGCCATGATGAACTGGCCCTACTAGACGAACGCCGACTGAAGGCCATGAAACACATCCGAGCCTACCAAGGAAGAATGGCCAGAGCCTTCGACAAGAAAGTAAAGCATCGGGAAATCCGAGAAGGGGATCTCGTTTTAAAGGAAAAGCCCCCAGCCCGTATCAACCCCCTCGGCAAATGGGAGCCTGTATGGGTCGGGCCATATGTCGTCCAGAAGATCTTCTCCGGAGGAGCCATGCAACTTGCAGACCTCGACGGGAATCCCTTTGTACACCCAGTGAATGGTGACAAGCTGCGCAGATACTACGCGTAAAAAAAAAGAGAAGAAAAAAAAAGAGTGCTAAAAGAGTAATACCCAACTAGGTTAGAAACCCGAAAAGGGCGGCCTAGGTAAAAAACAGGGTTGCACCAAACAAAAAAAAAAAACAAGAAAAAAAAGTAAAAGTGCTAAAAGAGTAATACCCAACTAGGTTAGAAAACCGAAAAGGGCGGCCTAGGTAAAAAACAGGGTTGCACTAAAAAAAAGAGTTCACCAGGTCGAACTACGAAGACCTGAGCTCCTCAAAATGAGGGGAACGTAGGCAGCCGGAAACGGTTCGGTCTAAAGCACAAATAAAAGCCATACTTTGGCATCAATACAATTGATCAGACCATGAAAGCGTCTCGAAAAACTCTAAAGCAATTCAAATATTCATTACAAGTTAAAAGCTCTTTGATGAGTCTAAGCCCGATTCATTCCTACAAGCGGCAACTGCTAAAGGAAAACTAAGATACATAATCAAACTAATGTGTCTGCCATGACAAGAAAGGGATACTTGGAAACCTCGGAGTCACTCCAACCCACTCGTGCGGCCTCTCCCCTCTTCTTCCCCTTCGAGTCTTCTTTTACGAACAGAAAATGTCGGTGTTCCTCCTACCAAGCTCGGTATAGGGACGGGGTCTATCAAACCGGCCTCTGCCGGGGCCTTAGTAGCCCTAGCGTCATCCCTCATCTCCTGTAACCTAGGCGGTAGCATAGGAGCCCTCCTCTCCTGTCTCTTGACGTAAGCCTCATAATCGGTCACGGCGTCTCCGCTCTGTCATGAGGGTTGGCCCTCGCCTCGGCCCTCCTCCTCTCGAAGCATCTGGTCCTCCGCACCCACAATGGCCTCACGCCGTCTCAAAATAGCCACCCGAGTCTCTCCCGGATGCCTCTCATACCAATCCAGTACCAAGTGGTCGGGAACACCGGTCTCGGACGCTGAGAATGACCCGAGGAGGAAAGGCATCATACCTCCATGCTCGGGAAAGAAATGGAAACACCGAGGGATCATCCATGGAAAGCAGGAGCCACCACCCTGGTGGCTACATCACCAAAGCCCTCCAAAGGAACCTCGCTCCAAGCCAAAGCGTCTCGGGACCAAAGCCCGAATATAGAAGCTGGGTGAAAGCCCGGAAGCATGACTACGGGAGACCCATCTGAAGCACTCTGCGAGTCTCCACCCGCCAATGAGGCACCGACCATCGATATCTTCGCCCGGCGACCCGCCATCCAACGCTCCCACGAGCCACGATCATCAAAATCTACATCAACACCTCTCTGGCAAAAGTCCAAGGCTGATCATATCAGAGGTTTCCCGAAGAACCTCCAAACGCTCCATCGGCCCACGGGGTCAAGAGAAAGCAGGCTGCCCGCGCATATACCGCCTTCCGGTAGCTAATGCATCGAGAGCATGAAAAGTCTCCCCCGTAATCAAAGGAACGACATCTACGCCGGGCGACAGTGAGCAGCTGACATCCAGCAAAGACCGATGGCAAATCCCAAAGGAATAGACCATGAACAGGCTGCCAAACATACAAAGTGCAAAGGCATCCCAATAGGCATCATCCACCAAGCCTAGGCCCCTAAATCTGTCAGGAAGACCGGAAATATCGAAATGATCGGGACCGCGGATCATACCTCGCGCTTCCTCCGGGGAAAGATGAAGGAGGACGCACAATCTGTCAACAAAAGAAGCCCCTCCGGGCAAAGGAACCGCTATCTCTTCCACCTCCGGACCACCAAGCAAGGCCCGAAACTCTTCGACAGTCGGAACAATCTCGTTGAAGGAAAGACAAAAGACATGCCTCCTAGTATCCCAAAATGAGGAAGAAGCCCTCAAAAGACTGTAATCCGGAATCAATTCCTTGAGAGACCATAAGCACTTCACCTTGTACCTTTCTTCAAAGAAGGACCTCCTCTCATGCATAATCTCCCGGGACCAATCCTTGAACTTGTTGAAGAATGACATTTGGGATTCTTGGGACAATTTTGATGGAGCTTTTCTAAGGTTTTCCATGGTTTTTTCTCTCTTTCTCCCCGAAAATGGCTGTTTGGACTGGAGGTTGAAGAGGATATTTGAATTTGAAATAAAGTGAGACCAGATCTGAAGCAAAATTAAAGGACAATGTCAGATGCAGGACCCCATCCGCGCGAACATGATTGCTTTCCACCAGAAAAATCTGCAACAGTCCAAGCTGCTACACCAAAAGAGGAATATTCCGTCCCGGTTGCTCGAAACCTGTGCAAAAACCTCCCCAAACCAGTCCATATACCAAACACCCTTGCAAAAAAAAAAAAAAGGCTCATGCAACACTGCATTCATACTGCATTGCATTCATAAAATAAAATCCTAAATTATTACATTCCAAAAAAAAAAGAGTGTGCATAAAAAAAAAAAAAACAAACAAACACCAATAAAATCCTAAACTATTACATTCCAAAAAAAAAAGAAAAGAGTGTGCATAAAAAAAAAACAAGCAAACATAAATAAAATCCTAAATTATTACATCCAAAAAAAAAGAAAAAATGTGCATAAGCTGTACAAATCTAAATCTCAATCTCAAATCTCAAAAAAAAAAAATCAATCGGAGTCTCCAGCACCCGATGTCTCCCCCCGGCCCCTCTTGCGACTCGGGCCCGCCTCCTCAGGAGCCCTGAAAATCTCGGGCTCAGAATCGTCCTCGTCTCCAGAAAGGGGCTCATCAGGACCAACCGGCACGCTCTGATAGGGCAAGCCGAGATCTGCGAAAAAGTCGTATCCGAAGGTGAAGGCGTCGGACTCCTGCACGTACGAAGACGATCCGCCATGCTGCCATACGTGTCCCTGCCCGTGTGGATCCCCGAGAATGACGTGATCCGAAGGCAGCACCGCGCGGGGATCAAGGAGAGGAGACAAAGGAGTCTCTGAAGAAGTCTCTGAGCGAATAGGGGAAGCCTCCCGTCGACAGGCGCGGCGCCGTGGTCGCCTCGCTCTAGCCTGAGGAGCCCCGCAAGCGACCATCCTCCTGATGAATCTCTTGGCTCCGATCACTTGCTTCGTCAGCTTCTCGACGACCACCTCCGAAAACTGCACAAAAGCAAAAGCGTCAAAAAAAAAAAAAGAGGTGATGCTAAAGATGATGAAGCAAAAGAAAGAAAAGAAGCGTAAAAAAACCATACCTTCATACCCGGACGAGGCCGGAAAGCTCGTGGAAGCCGCTCGGGCTGAGGGATCCGCACCCTCAATCGGACCCCATCCTGGATATAGGAAAAATCCGTCTGAGGGTACCGCGGGATCCCAAGCCCCTCTCTATCCAGGACCTGAGGCATCCTCAGCCTCCTCAAGATGAATGTCGCATATGGCTCAATCGCCACGAAATCCGAGAAGTGCTGGCCGGCTCGGTAATCATCCCAGGTCACGGACCGATCGCTCGGGTGCATCATATCGGCGGGAGGCTCCACCGGTGTCCTCAAAGGCGAGTTCACGCCATGCTGACGCGTCACCCTCTCTCCCAGATAATATGCATCGCGAGTCGACCTCTCGTAATCCTCCGCCGCACGGTCCGGATCTCGGCGCCCTTCGGTGCGCCACCTCAAAGCGATCCCGGGGAAGAATATCATCCCCTCATCCGTCTCGGCCTCCGTCGAAGGAAGGCAATCCGCGTACCGAGAGTCGTACGCCCCCTGGAGCTTATCTTCTCCCGGCATGCTTGGACCAAGGCTGCATGGCCGGATACGCCCGACGTACTCCGCCGCCGCCACATCGTGACGTGGAAAAACTCCAACGCCCATACCGCGAAAGGTAAAAATCCAATCAATCCGGTGCAAAAGAAAAGTGCGTGCTCAAAAAAAAGGAGGGAAAGCAAAAAGAGAGCTTATACCTCCGTGGCAAACTCAAAGCAAGATAAGGAGCTCACACTTTCTGGCCGTACCTATCGAGAGCAAAGTAAAGCTCGCCGGCCGGCCTCTCCCCACGAGACATCTCCGGCCGTCTCCATGTCCTCCAAGGACCTCAACAAGGCAAAGATCTGCCGTCCCTCGGATGCCCAAAGAGTGTGCTCGAGAAAGCAAACCACAAGAAGGCCCTGGCAATCTGATCGGCGCCTATCCTCTCCTCCCCAGCCTCGTAACTCGCTATGGTCTCCACAATCTTACCGTAGACCACGGCATACTCCATCCCCATCCCCTTTTTGGGAATAGGGAAAATCCCGAAGAGCACAGACGAGATCGGCATCGCTGTAGCCATCCCGCCACTCAATGCCGTGTCCATTAAAGGACAGTGCCCGTAATCGGCAAAGATAGCCTCGGAGGGCGTAACCGCAGCCTCGCCCCGGAAGAAGTGGAAGGTGTGGGTCGCGTCCCACCAATGCTGCGCCAGAGCAAACATCAAGCCCTTGCTCTTAGGGAACTTGACCAGTCCCCTCAAGCACTCAACGAACTCCCAGAGCCCCGTCTCGACAACAATCTGTCTCGGACTCGGCAAAGCTCCTCGGCCCACATCCGGAAGCCGGTCCCACAAGTCAATCACGGACTCCACTGATCCTCGAGTCTTCATTTTGTTCAGCTGCTCCGTCACAAAACGGTTTTCGCCCTGTAAAAAAAAAAAAGAGAAAATGTCAAAAAGATTGCATTTGCATTTACATTAAAAAAAAAAAAAAAGAAATTTCGACAAAGATAACAAAGATACAATGAGCATAGCCCCATTTTTCTCGCATAAAAGAAAACAGTTTTCAGCAAGTCCCAATGCATTCATCAAAAAAAAAAAAAGATGCATTCCTACGGAAGTAAAAACTCCGTCCCATTTTCATAAAATAACATGCATACCATCCATCATCTCAAAAAAAAAAAAAAATTGCATACATGCATATCATCCATCTTACATGCAACGGGAGGAAAAATCCGTCTCACTTTTCAAAAAAAAAAATCCTAAACATACATACATCTCATATCGACAAAATGCCCATTCTTTCCAAGCAAAATGCATGCATTGCATCATTTATCAAATATCAATATCCAATTTCAAAAAAAAAAAAAATCATCATTCATCAATATCAATACTCCCTCCGTCCCACCAATTGCTTCACCATTTTCCTTGGGCACGGGAATTATGGTAATGGGAGGGAAAAAAAATGTTGTGAGTGTAATTTGAAAATAGGAGAGAGAATTAGTGGAGGGAATAATAAATTATAATGGTGTTGTGAGTATTAAAATAATGTAGGAGAGAGAATGAGTGGAGGAAATAATAATATTTTATGTCCAAAAAAGGAAAGGTGAAGCTTCTAACGGGACGCCCTTTTGGGTAATTGGTGAAGCTTTTATTGGGACGGAGGGAGTATTCAATTTCAAAAAAAAAATCATCATCATCAAAATGCAATATTCAATTTCAAAAAAAAAAAAAAAAATCACAATTTTCGAACTTTCACATGCAATTTTCGAATTAAAAAAAAAAAATGGCGAAAATGCCAATTCTTTTTCCCAAGCAAAATGCACATTTTGGGTTACTCACATAATCATCAAGATTCAAAGACAATGAACATGCAATATTCAATTTCAAAAAAAAAAAAAAAATCACCTAAAATTCAAATTTCAAACAAGAAATCAACAAAGGGATCAAAGGGTTTCAAAGTATACCGTTCGGAGATTCGAATCCGAAGCCCAATGTTGCCAAGCATCGGGGTAATGCTCCTCCGCAACCGATTGCGAAAGATTGTAATGCCTCCTCATCCGGATGAGCTCCAATCGCCTCTCCGCTACCGGGCCACGTCCTTGGCCTTGAAAAGCGCCTTCCCCGTGTTCCATTGCTCAAAAAATCGAAGAAATCGGAAGATTTTTGAAGCTTCTAAGGCCAACAATGGCGGATTCGCAGTTCTCTCTCTCTCTGTTCTCGTAACTTTGAAAAAACTGAATGGGGAAGAGAAAGGGCGTTGGCCCTAATTAATACCCCTGGTTTTCAAACCCTATCCGCGCGGATAGGATTGCAAGGGTCAAAATGACCCTTTTGCCCCTTAAAATTCCAGGACTCTGCAATTCAGTCCCCAACTTGACAGAGTTAACCAAAGATAACCAAAATCAACCCCCGGCAGTCAAACGTAAGACCGAGTGCCCCGAGAAAGATAACGGATCCCGTACCTTTCATCAAAATCATCCCCGGCAGTAAAACGTAAGACCGAGTGCCCCGAGAAAGATAACGAGATCCCGTATCTTTCATCAAAATCTTCCCCGGCAGTCAAACGTAAGACCGAGTGCCCCGAGAAAGATAACGAGATCCCGTATCTTTCATCAAAATTACCCCCGGCAGTCAAACGTAAGACCGAGTGCCCCGAGAAAGATAACGAGATCCCGTATCTTTTAATCAAAATCTTCCCCGGCAGTCAAACGTAAGACCGAGTGCCCCGAGAAAGATAACGAGATCCCGTATCTTTTAATCAAAATCTTCCCCGGTAGTAAAACGTAAGACCGAGTGCCCCGAGAAAGATAACGAGATTCCGTATCTTTCATCAAAATCTTCCCGGCCAAACGTAAGACCGAGTGCCTCGAGAAAGATAACGAGATCCCGTATCTTTCATCAAAATCTTCCCGCAGCCAAACGTAAGACCGAGTGCCACGAGAAAGACAACGAGATCCCGTATCTTTTAATCAAAATCTTCCCTAGCAAAGAAACGTAAGACCGAGTGCCCCGAGAAAGATAACGAGATCCCGTATCTTTCATCAAAATCTTTCCCGGCAGTAAAACGTAAGACCGAGTGCCCCGAGAAAGATAACGAGATCCCGTATCTTTCATCAAAATCTTCCCCGGCAGTCAAACGTAAGACCGAGTGCCCTGAGAAAGACAACGAGATCCCGTATCTTTTAATCAAAATCTTCCCCGGCAGTAAAACGTAAGACCGAGTGCCCCGAGAAAGATAACGAGATCCCGTATCTTTCATCAAAATCTTCCCCGGCAGTCAAACGTAAGACCGAGTGCCCCGAGAAAGATAACGAGATCCCGTATCTTTTAATCAAAATCTTCCCCGGCAGTAAAACGTAAGACCGAGTGCCCCGAGAAAGATAACGAGATCCCGTATCTTTCATCAAAATCTTCCCCGGCAGTCAAACGTAAGACCGATCTCCTCGAGAAAGATAACGGATCCCGTATCTTTCATCAAAATCAACCGGCAGTCAAACGTAAGACCGATCTCCTCGAGAAAGATAACGGATCCCGTATCTTTCATCAAAATCAACCGGCAGTCAAACGTAAGACCGATCTCCTCGAGAAAGATAACGGATCCCATATCTTTCATCAAAATCTTCCCCGGCAGTCAAACGTAAGACCGATCTCCTCGAGAAAGATAACGAGATCCCGTATCTTTCATCAAAATCTCCCCCGGCAGTCAAACGTAAGTCCTATCTCCCTGAGAAAGATAACGAGATCCCGTATCTTTCATCAAAATCATTCAACGGCAGTCAAACGTAAGACCGATTTCCCAGACGAATACGTCTGATTTTCCCCAGCAAAGGCTAACGAAATCCCCAGCAAAGTTAACGGAATCCCAAAAGCCAACGGAATCTCGAGTAGTTCTCGAACTACGAAAGGGCTTGATTCCCACTAGGGATACGTAGGTAGCCTATCATTAGGTCCAGCCCCTCGACCAAAACGGTCACCCTATCCTTCGGCAGCAGACAAAGTCCACCGAAAGGCCATTTCAAATTAAGGTCCGAGGTGCCTAAAAAGCCATCATCATCAAGGTTCGAGGCACCTAAAACGCCATTATCAAGGTCCGAGGCACCTAAAACGCCATCTCCAAGGTTTGAGGCACCTAAGACGCTATCATTAGAAAGCGATAAATCGCAATCATCCTCAGCAGAGACCGAAAATGGTCATTCCATCCCCAGCAGAGCGGATAGCCATCAGACCGAAAATGTTCATCTCTTATCCCCAGCAGAGTTTCTTTCCAGCAAACGACTGTAGAACTCGCTCATCAGGTTCGAGGCACCTAAAACGCCATCATCTCCAGGGTCAAAGACCCGAACTACGACTGGCTTGATTCCCATCGCTAGGTTCAGCCACCCGATCACTCGATCATTCTGTCAAATGTGGAGCCTTACTCTTATCGACGACCCCACTTCCTTCGAAAGCGCCGTCGCCGAGGGGCTACTGTAAGTGCTCCAATTTGAGCTTGTTAGAATTTTCGTTAGAAAATTAACGAAAGTCATAACAATTACTAACATTCCTAACAATCCTAACTTTTCTAACAAAGTGAGGGTAAAATGGGCATTGCTATTTAGAGTTAAACCTTCCAAGGAATCTCAAAAAGCAAAAGAATTAAGAAAATCCCGAAACAGCAAGTTGAAAAACATTTTCTGCTGAGATTTTTGAATTTTATTCCTTGTGTCCAAAGCTGGAGCTGCATTTAATGAACAGTGCACGCCAAGCAACCCTATCCGCGCGGACATCTTTGCATATTTCAGAGGGCTATAAATTGAGCCCTCCAGTCACAAAAATAAGAAGCCACAACACATTTTGCACCGAACCTCTGGCGAAATATAGAGAGAAAACAGTGAGAATTCACTTGAATTGTCACCATTTTCTCTCCAATCTTTCCCAACTCATACTCATCCACTCACTCTCATATTAAAGCCCTAAACACTCATACACTCAAGCCAAACACTCAAGAACACAAGGAAGATTGGTAAACCCTCCTCTTCCTAACCCTAAATCTCATCCATGCATGCATCTTCAAACTACAAAATGTAGTTCTTTCATCTTCTTGCTTTAGATCTAAGAAGATCACCATGGAAGACCATCTCCATGGATGATCTTCTACAAAGATCAAAATTATTTCCAAGTTTTCTTACTTTCTTACCAAGAAAACTCATTTTCAAAACCCTAAAAACCATTTTCAAGCATAAAATCTCATTTTCAAAGGATAAAAATCCCCTTCCCAAGCAAATGAAATGCTTAGTCCTAATGTACCCCAAGGATGGTTTGGTATAGTTGGTTCACCACTAAAATGTCTAGTGATCACTAACCAAAACCTAGGGAAATGGGGACAAGCATGGATGCAAAACCCCCCTTAAAATCATATTTTCTTTCTTGAGAAGTTGCTGTCCAGTAGCAATTTTCCCAGACCTCAGTCCATGGTCTTAATTTTTGGACACAGATGAACTTGGAATTTGGTGTTGACTACAAAATACTTTTTGTAGCCAACATCCATAGATTTCCAGACATATTTTTACTTTATTTTTTGGGTGAGTAAAACTCCTCTTTTCATATTTTCTTTCAGAGGCTAGTTCATCAGCTTCTGGGAATCCAGATCTCATATCTGAGGTTTCCAGAAGGTTTTGACCCCTCAAATCTTCTCCAAAATGGAAAATTCCTTCGCACAAACTTTATTTAAGGTGTCTATAACAACTTTCATTTTATGAGTTTATCCAGATTATGAAGTTTTAAGACCCTTGAATCCATTTCAAAATCAAAGGTCCACTGCCTTTTTCATTCTGGCAGAAATGGCTCTCAACTTCAAAAGGTCTTTTGAGTACCAAATCTCAATCCAAAAATCTTCCAAAAAATCATGGGATCAGTTTAAAGTCTTAAAAAGATATCCCAATTTTTACTTTTCTGAGTTTCGAATTATTTTGGCCAAAACACATACACACACACACACACACACACACACACAAATGATTTTCAGCTTGGAAGACTCGTTTTACGAGGCGCGCCGGGTGCACACTAACGTCCTTCCCGACGCGTAACATGACCTCCGAACCTAAATCTCTGATCTCGGGCTTTTTTCAAAGTTTTGGCCCTCAAAATTAAAATGGCGTGGCGACTCCGTTTTCGTTGGTTTTCTTTTAAACAAAAAATGGGAAAATTTTCGGATACACATCATCACAATGCCCAGATAGCCATATTTCAGGCTCA
This sequence comes from Adenophora triphylla var. japonica, assembly GCA_022495995.1. NCBI lineage: Eukaryota > Viridiplantae > Streptophyta > Magnoliopsida > Asterales > Campanulaceae > Adenophora > Adenophora triphylla. Next base: position 252,485 of record JAFEMH010000021.1, read on the forward strand.
GATCAATACCCACAGAGTTGATATTCAAGGAAAACAAATTTTGATTGTTGGATTAGAGAAATCAATTGCAGCTCTTCGGGATAGTCTTTGTGGTTCCTCTCAAAATGGAGGAGAAGAGACTAAAAATGCAGTGGGAGAAGAAGTTGCTGATCAAGGGGGAGCTATGACAAGTGCAAATGATGATGAAAATCTGGTCTTCTAATTTTAGAAGGATGCAATTGCTGCTGCCATGGATAAAGAAGTCCTTTGAGAGGAATTATATGCTTATGTTGGCATTAGAAAAACTTTTTGAATTTGTTTATTTTGGTTTTGGTTTGTAATAACTTAAACTTGTGATATTTTATGGATTTGGACTATTATGCTAGTTTTTTTTTTTTTTTTTTTTTTTTTTTTTTTTGCGGACTTAACGAATCATGCAGGTTTTGATCAGAATCACAAAGATAGGGGGAGATTGAAAGAGTATGTTATACTCTGAAAATTTAATTAATCTTTGTGATTATGATTTTATAATATTGTATACTCCCTCTGTCCCATGATAATATATAAACTTTTCTTTTTGGGCGCCCCACAATAATATATACTTTCCTAAAATGGAAAGGAATCTTTACTATTCCCTCCACTCATTCTCTCTCCTACATTATTTTAATACTCACATCACCATTATAATTTACTATTCTCTCCACTCATTCTCTCTCCTATTTTATATTCACACTCACAACACTTTCAATATAATAATTCCTCCTTAATTCTCGTGAAAAACTCAAAGTCTATAAATTCATGGGATGTAGGGAGTATATATATTTAGAATAAATTAGGTTAGGAAATAATTGTGAATATTATATTAACTTAGATTGATTATGTTTGACTAACGACTAATATCTATTTTTAGTTATTATTTTGTATATAAGGTATGTGTTTAAAGATGTAAAGGAATCTTTGTTGATAAAGAAAGAAGCGTGTAAGAAGAATCCTTATTGGAGAAGGATTGTGATCAATACTTATAAAAAGAGGCGCCGCTCCTTATTGTCAAAGCACGGATTCTCAGAATTCATACGGAACATTCTCGTTTACAAAAGTCCTTTGTTTGTTCTTCAAATTTACTTTGTTAAACCTCAAGATTGCTTTTTATGTTTTTCGTGATTTTAGTCTAGAACCACTTTGATATTTTCGTTGTTTTTTCTTTCTTTCAATGTATGTTTTCTTTACAACTTGTTCCCAAAAAGGTTGTGTTTCATGAAAGGTTTTCCATCAAGTAATTCTTCCTGAAGTATTTAAATTATCCAATTTATTTCCACTGCATTTTATTTTCTGTCGTGTGTGTGTGAAGTTGCTAAGACACTTATGTAATTATAGTTGCACACAAGTGACTGAACAGCTTGAACAATTCTAGCTACAAATCTTTCAGAGTTTTTAAATAATAAATTACTTAATCTATTAAAAGAGTGAAAAGTTTCACTTAAAAGTGATAGAAATCGCATATAATGGATTCGAACTCCTAACCTTTCGTATTGAAAGGGGCATCAGATTCCGTTTGAGCAATAACTCTTTAGATTTCGCTTTAGCAATAACTCTTTAGCTTCGATGTAAACTTAAACAAATTGTAGTACTTACCATTTTTTGTCAACTTAATCTAAATAAAGAGTTAAAGATTGATCTCTAATATAAATGTGTTGGGTTTTTGGTGCCATCTAAGGTGGGAACGCCTAAATTAGGGGATTAAACAAGCAAATTCGAAATTTCTGGCACAACCAGAGGGAACGACCACGTGGCACAAGGCGCGCGACCGCGCTAAGTTTCTGCCGAAAGGGGGTGATCGCGCCCGGGAGAGGAGAGATCGCGCGGGTGCCAAATTGGAGACGGGGCGATCGCGCCCTACCATGGGGCGATCGCGCCCATAGTCCGGATCAGGCCCATTAGCGACAGAAATTGGTTTAGGGTTGAAAACCCTGCAAGGTTAGGAGTAGAGCATAATAAATAGAGCCTACCCCCCAACCATATTAATAAGTTTTTTTTGCTCATCTGTTTCTCTAGATCTAGGGTTTGCACAAACAGGAATTATTTGCCAAGAATTCATGCATTAGATTAGAGATTGTAATCGGTTGATTTCCAGAAGATAATAATATTCTCTCCCTCTGCCCGTGGACGTAGCCAAGTTGGTGAACCACATATATTCTTGTGTTGTATGATTGTTGCTTGTTTATATCTTCTACATAGACTTTGTTCTAACAAACTGGTATCAGAGTCGGTTAGGTTGAGGAAGGTCTAGGGTTGTTTCACTGCAGAAAAATATGGGATCAGGAATGGAATCACCGGTCGACAAGTTTAATTGTAAGAATAGTTTTTTCTCTTTGGCAAATCGAGATGAAAGCCTTGTTGAGAGACAAGGGCTTGTGGGCTCCAGTGGCTGCTGCAATCAGGGATCGTCAGGATCCAAAGGTCAAAGCATAAGTTGTTCCCACCGGTGTCTAAATCAGAGGGCCCACTATAAGATCATCAGGTGTCTGGATGATGATGTTCTAGCAGATATTCCAGTTACCGGAGGTGTTTTGTGGCTTGAGTTAGAAGACATGTATTTGACACGATCATTGACCAACAAGCTATATCTGAAGCAGAGGCTATATTCTCTCCGAATGCAGGAAGTTACGCCCATTAGGGATCACCTAAATAGATTTACATCTTTATGACTTGAACTGTGTAATATAGATGCTAAGGTTGCTGATGAGGATGCTGGATTAATACTTCTTGTTTCTTTGCCTTTATCATATGAGCACTACGTCGACTATAGTATCAATGGTAAGGAGACAATGACTATAGAGGAGGTGAAATCCTCGCTCAAGACAAGAGAGTTACATCTTAAGGCAAGCGGTAATAGTGGTACAGATAATCAGACGACATGTTTGGTTGCAGAAAGCAACAGGAGTTCTAGCAGTAAACAAAAGAAGAAGAAATATTCTGGCAAGAGAGGCCCGAAATGGGGTTCTAGCAGTAAACAGAAGAAGAAGAAATATTTTGACAAGATGGGCCCAAAATCTGATGATATTTGTAATTACTGCAAGGGAAAGGGATATTGGAAGACAGATTGTCAAAGGAAGAAGCAAGGCGAACCTCCAAATCGCAATGAAGCTAATGCTGTTACAGTTGATACGAGCAGCTCTGATGGGATTATGCTCTAGTAATAGAAGAATCTGCAAAACAGTCGGATGATTGGATTCTTGATTATGGGGCTTCTTATCATATTAGTCCGAGGAAATAGTTGTTTACAACTTATGAGCAAGTAGATGGAGGTAATATTCATATGGCCAATAGTGTTACTTGTAGGGTGGGTTGTATTAACTCGATCAAGCTACAGACTCATGATGGTATGTTCTGTACTTTGAACGATGTGAGGCATGTTCCACAGATGATGAAGAACCTGATATCTCTTAATCAGCTCGACAGTAAAGGGTACAGTTTCAAAGGTAAAGGTGGAGCAGTTTATGTCTACAAAGGTTCTGAAGTGATTCTAAGAGGCCTTAATTGGGGCTCCTTGTATTTTCTCCAAGGAAGGACGCTTTCTGGGTCAGTATTGGTTGCATCATCTGAAGTGGTTAAGGAGGATATGACAAAGTTATGGCATATTAGGCTTGGACACATAAGTATTAGAGGGATGCAGATATTGCCTAATCATAGTCTTCTGTGTGGCCATACGGTCAAGGATCTGAAGTTCTGCAAGCATTGTGTACTTGGGAAGATGCAGCGAAGAAAGTTCCCTAAGGGGATTCATAGAACGAAGGGAAATCTGGATTACATTCAATCGGATTGTTGGGGACCTTCACGTCAGGAATCATTGAGGGGTCACAGATATTTCTTATCCATGATTGATGACTACTCGAAGAAGACTTGGGTAATTATTATGAAGCACAAGAGTGAGGCTCTCACCAATTTCAGAGAGTGGAAGACATTAGTGGGGAATCAGACAGGGAAGAAGATCAAGCGACTCCGGACAGATAATGGTTTGGAGTTCTGTAGTGCTGAGTTCGATGAGTTCTATAAGCAAGTGGGGATTTCTAGACATCTCACTATCAGGGGTACACCACAACAAAATGGTGTAGCAGAGCGCATGAATCAGACATTGTTGGCTAGGGCAAGGTTCATGCTCTCCAATGTAGGGTTGTCTAAGCGGTTATGGGCAGAAGCGGTTAGTACAACATGTTAATTGATAAATCGCGGACCACATACATGTATCAGTCTCAAAGTTCCCAATGAGGTATGGTCAGGTAAACCTGTTGATTATTCTAATTTAAGGGCTTTTGATTGTACTACTTATTATCATGTGGATGATGGGAAGTTGGAGCTGAGGGCTAGAAAAGGGGTATTCATGGGTTATGGAGACGGTGTCAAGGGATATCGGATTTGGTCTCTATCAGAGGGTAGGGTAATAATAAGCAGTAATGTTGTTTTTGATGAAAAATCTGTGCTTAACCCTATTATGAGACATGTGCTTGTATCAGGTATTGGTAGTATTGATAAATAGGTGGAGCTACAAGATACTTCAGAGTTGAGCAGTTTATAGTCAGATGTTCATCAGGATCTACCGACAGAAACAGAAGCACCAGAAAGTTCATCACCAATTTCTGAGGAACGTGGGTTAGCTCAAGAGAGGTCTAGATGGGCTAATTTTGGAAAGTCTACAGTGAGGTATGGTTTTGAAGACATGGTGTGTTATGCTGTGAGGACCCCGACCCGGAACCTACACGTGTCCCGAGCTGGAGCGTCCTCAAACTAACCCAAAATATCCTATACTTTTAAAAACTTTTATTTAACTTTCAAATATAAAAACAATTGTTAAAAACCATTTCGAAATAACTCTACACCTTTTCATCAAGGAGTAATAGTTGACTAACTTAAGAAGTAAGAAACTAATTTAGTTACAAAAGGGCATTGGTTATAACATAAAATTAAGATTTATAAATACACCCTCCATACGAATTATACAAAAATACACTATCTACACCAATCTAAACATAACCCGACAATTCCCAAAATACCACTTCTAAACTCCTTTCCGCCCTTACTTGGCCGGTCCACCTGTCTCGGAATCTAAAACAGTAAAGGGAGAGGGGTGAGAATAAATCTCAATGAGCTATTATGGATGCAACAAGATGCCATACAAGATGCAACACGTAGCATGGCAACACATAATCAGGCACATCTCACATAATAGTAAAACAGTAAACACATTCCGTTACCTTTGTTTACCTTTCCCGTCGAACAATAAGTCGTATAACTGTGGGTATCAATACTCCACTATGTCTGTGAATGCATATCCACCAGACCCAATATCATGTAACTGAGACAGTTATGCTTATAACTCATCTCTGTGAACTGCTTAGGCATATTCACATCTTATAAAACCCGTCTCTCAGGGAAGATATAAGACATCAGCATTCCTATGAACTGACTGCACATATCCATAGAAGCTGAACCCCAGTCTGTGGCCGCAGAGGGGGAGAGGTCACAGGTATGATGAATCTTCAATCACTTAGAGAACAAATCAATAACTGATTGAAATCCATTATACCCCCCAATCACATAAAATATCAACACGTTCAAGCACATAATAGATACTTGAAATATAATCCACAAACGGGATGAGAAATATAACCACATGGTAAAATATACTCATGCTAAATCCATACCATAGTGCAATAATCATGTAACACACTATGCATAGTTCCAACAATGTATAACATTCCAAGTAAGGTACAATATCATCAATAAATCCACAAATGGGATAACAATATAACCCTATAATAAACCTATCCACACTTGGGATAAACATACAACTTGTCAAATATTCCACACTTGGGGAGCCACATAACACTTGCCAAATAATCCACAAAGGGGATAAACAATATAGTCACATGGTAAAATAGAATATCTGGAAATGATCATTACATATTTAGTTTATAAAACCAATTCCATTTGAGAGATCACCTAAAAATACTCAATTTGGACTCTTGAACCATCCAATTTTGAGTCCGTATGAATTAACTATGATTTATTCAATTTCCACTCAACTTCTAACGTACAATACTACCTGCTGTAACCAAATCAGATTTTTGGGACATAAGGATAACTTCTTTAGCTATGAAACCATCACATTCAGAAAGTACTCAGAAAAACACCCAATTTAGACCCAAGAACCATCCAATTCCGATCTAATATGATTAAGTTATGACCCTCACAAGATTGCTAAACGAATTCTGGTTCAGAATTGAAGTTAGGATTTCTGGGGTCTTGGGCGACCGCCCAAACCTCTTGGGCGACCGCCCAAGAGGGTTTTCAAGGAAATGTGAGTTTCTGCCAGCATGGGCGGCCGCTCAGCCCCCTTGGGCGACCGCCCAAGCCTCCTGCCAGCCCAAACTTAGGTTTTTAACCCCTTTAACCCTAGTTCTTCCTTCCCTCTACCATTGATTATTCAAGAACACCCAAGAAGGATTCTAACCTTACTTATCTCATCTTAAATCATCCAAACCCAAGATAACATATACTTAGATTATTTACCACTTAATTTCCCACCCATTTCATGTTTAACCTTTCTAGATTTTCTTCTTTGAACATTAACTTCAACCTATCTCATTTACTAAACATCCATCCCCCATTAAAGTTTCCAAGGCATGAATTAATCATCTTAATCCAACTCAACACATTTTCTTACACTCTTAATCATTTCTTATGAACAACAATAACATTCCATAACATTAACTAATTCCCAAACTCCAAGAAGGTTTCCAAGGTATCAAACAACCATTATAATAACAATCACAACATCAAATCATTTATGAGCATACAAAGAAAGGAAGTCATAATAACTCACCTTAGCCAATGCAAGATGAAATGAAGCTTTCCTAGGCTTGAACAACTCCTTGAGGTGAATCACTCACAAAAGGACACTTGGATTTAAATTTGGTTGAGAAATGAACTTGGTAGGAGTTCTTGAAATGGGAGGCTTCCACCAAGCTTCCATGGAAAAGTGAAAGAAGAAGAATGAAGAAGAAAATGAAAGTGAGGGGAAGGAGTACAAAATGGGTAAGGAAGAGAGGGGGGGCCGGATTAGGGGGAAGGGTGAGGGAGTATGGTGTGTTGACTTGGGAAGAATGGAGAGTAATTTAGGGAAAGGTCCCCCCCCTTCCCACACCATACTTCCACCACACAATTCTTTCACTAAATTAAAATAATTCCTCCCAATCCATAACATTTAATTTGTTCATTTTATCACCACTCCAATCTATTACTTTATTTATTTTCTATTCTTATTTTTCCTTTAGAACATTATTTATTTCCTTATCATTTTATCCTAATATAATAAATTACAGATAAAAATGAACACATAATATTATCATTAATAGTAAAACATATAATTTTATACTAAAACTAGTGCCTAGGGTTAGGGTCGTTACACTCACTCCCCCTTAAAGAAAATTCGTCCCGAATTTGACTGGTACTTACCTAGATGTTCAACTCACCTCGATTACTTACGTATAACTCAACTTCAAATTCTTCCCACGATTCCTAATTCCATTAATAATACGATATTACCACCTCTTGTTCCATGAATACCATGCAATTATCATTAACCTGAATTTTCACGACCTCAAAATATACATAATTAAAAGTATTACAACTTATGTCACCAATTACATTACAATATCACATTAAACTTCAAATACTCTATAAACTTCTCCAAGCCGCCTATAAGTCAAATCACCAACCCTTTCCAAAGCTTCAAATGGATTAACGAACTCTGGCGCCAATTTTCCTTAGGCCTTGCCTCTCCAACTCACCCCAACAAATTAGAGATCGATATTTTCTTCCCAAACTATGCTTCATACAATTTTATCTCAATGATATAAGGTTAACTACTATTATACGCACTTAACCACTGGTAACCATACGCCCTATTGACTACTAACCTCCATTGATCATGCCCGTAGCATATCATCAACCATAAGTAATTATCCCTCAGATTTTCATAAGATTAAACTTAATAGCATCCCTACATTCTAAAAGGATCTTTCTCCAATGATGTCTATCCAATCCATTTATCACTATGGGGTTTATACAATCGAATTATCCCCTAACATATGTGAGGACTCTATCAATCAATATCTCATTAAACTATATATAAAGAATAGAAATACAATCAACTTCCTATAAACAAAACAACATACTCCTCTTTACTTCCAAGATAACCAAATCACAAAACCCATCGTTTTAATACTCTTAAGTTCAACCTAGAACTCTAAGTATTTTAATAAATCTTCTAACGTCAACATTCTATTATCACCATTCAATGTTCCAATTATGTTCAGGACTAGTGACAATTCAATATTCAAATTGAAGGGTTGGCCGCCCACAACGGAGCCGATCCAACTCCAAAACAAAACCGAGTCTATTGTGACCGACACAATAATAACCCCACATTTATCAAATCATTTCTCGGACCAAAACTTGAACACAATTAATCATTATAGGGAAACTAGGTTGCTTTTCTACTTGCTTCCGTATGAACTATAACTTTAAAGTAACATGTCTTTCGAAAATTTACAACACCTTTCAGAATTTCAAATGATAATATAAAAAGAGATCCAAAGAGACCCGAATGGTTTACTTATTTAAAACCGGCCCATACCAGTTTTAATTAACTAAACCACTCAGAAATTTCAAAGGATTGATAAGCTAACAAAATAACTCGAGTGATTTAATTATCTACAACCGTCCCATACCAGTGGTAGATAGTTAAATTACTCACAGATTTTTACTTTACACGAAAATGGTTTACTGACCTTATTAAATCAACTATCCCCGAAGGGCACAATTGCTCATACCGAAGTTCAACACACACTTCAATTGTTAAAACACAATTAAACAATTCCAACATAATATTCTTGTTTAACTTCTATTTATAGTATAGCCACCATTCACAATATTTATACTTAACTAAATTCTCTTACAAGAAAACACAATCTCGCAATACTATTACTATCTCCGATAAATAACACTAAAACAATCGTTAAGATTATAACTGGTTAAATCATCCTCAATTCAATGATTCCTCAAGTTAAACATTCAACACTTTTACTTAATTTGAGTCATCTATTCTTTACCTTCGATATTGGAATTATACTTAATAACAACATATTGTAAACATCTAGTTTCCGATCAAATACCATAATTTTTATATAAGAAAATAAAATTGGAACTCACCTAGATCAATTATCCCCAAATTTCAATTAAACATTAACGGTATAATCTAGCTTACCTCCCTATAACCATCAACAACTCAAAATCCGTATAACGTAATATCTCCCAAGCATCACACCAATCCCTTATGTGAGTCACGCAACTAAGTCAACCTATACGGTGTAATCATCTTAAAGTACCCTTTCTTCCCATAAGATTCATCCTCATTTTCCTTCCTCATTTAATGCTAATCGTCTTTCAAAATAACCACACACATATATTATCAATTTCTGAAGTTGATCCTATAAATCACCAATAACTACATCTATTATACTTCTTCATATTTACCCTATTTACCTTTTCATAACTAATACACAATCCACAAATCCAAACGGTCATACTAGATGTAAATGTTGTCCTAAGTATATCCTTAAAGCAAATATTTACTGTAATTGTAACACTCCGAAAAAATTCAACTAATAACCATTGAGTATCCTACAAATTTCTAAAATCAGTCATGCAAATTATCAACAAGTGATAACGAATACTTATTGCTTACAGTTACCAATTTGAGATCTCTATAACCTTATAATTAACCACCAAGTATCATCTTTTCTAAATACAGTAACAATTTATCCTTACTGAGAATCGCTAAGCTAGATATCTTCTTTATCAACTAATTTCTCAAGTTGAATCATCAATTCCATCATCCCACTTTGTATACTCTATCTAGGGATCCGAATACCGAAATAGTGACTTATCTCTACTCAGCTTCAATATCCTGGTATGATACCTGATGAAAATCCATTTTTGAAACTCACTTGCAAAACACCACTTAGTCAACTTATAGGGTGATATTACTTACAAAAATATCTGATTTCCTATTCAATTTAGTAGCAAGACTTCAATCAATCTCTCCTTAGAGAATACTTATAGCACCTAAGGCAAAGATATATTAGTTCTATAAGATCTCTTACTCACGATAATTTATAACTCATAAAATCTCACTTAGATTATCACTTTCAATACTAGTCTCATATATCTAGTCTCCACCACGAGACACCAATGTATCAATACTTACGCAAGTTATACAACCAGAAACCACTCTTAATTAGGCCATACTTTCGACATTTACACATATATGACATAATAGCAAATAATGACTTATCCGCCTCAACCACACACGGAGGCAAGTCAAACATAGATAAGGAGACTCGCTTCTTGCGACAGTCCTCCCCTAACACCACAACTACTCAAATAATTCAGGTCAATATAATCAAAAATTCTCGGATTGGTAACTCGACCAATCCAACGGCAATACATGCCCACGTATGGATACTTCAAAACCACAACCACCCTGATAAACAAGAATGATTCGAGGTACTCTCCCATAGGAGTAAAACCTCCAGCACATAAGGCAACCTTTAGGCCAATTATGCAAATAACAATGAAATGTAATGCTACATGAGAATGAAATGAACAGGGATTTGTAAAAGTATGAACCCTAACTCCTGAGACAGGTAAAATATCTCAAATGATGGTGGAGGAATCTATCTTTCCACCACCCACCTTTCCTTAATTCCTTGGATGGTCAATATCATTCTCTGTCTTTGGACAAATTCCTGCATTAAACTCTCGACGTAAGTTATCGCACACTCTCACTCAGCTAGACTCTACCCGAGAACTCTAACCGAGCTCTGATACCAACTGTGAGGACCCCGACCCGGAACCTACACGTGTCCCGAGCTGGAGCGTCCTCAAACTAACCCAAAATATCCTATACTTTTAAAAACTTTTATTTAACTTTCAAATATAAAAACAATTGTTAAAAACCATTTCGAAATAACTCTACACCTTTTCATCAAGGAGTAATAGTTGACTAACTTAAGAAGTAAGAAACTAATTTAGTTACAAAAGGGCATTGGTTATAACATAAAATTAAGATTTATAAATACACCCTCCATACGAATTATACAAAAATACACTATCTACACCAATCTAAACATAACCCGACAATTCCCAAAATACCACTTCTAAACTCCTTTCCGCCCTTACTTGGCCGGTCCACCTGTCTCGGAATCTAAAACAGTAAAGGGAGAGGGGTGAGAATAAATCTCAATGAGCTATTATGGATGCAACAAGATGCCATACAAGATGCAACACGTAGCATGGCAACACATAATCAGGCACATCTCACATAATAGTAAAACAGTAAACACATTCCGTTACCTTTGTTTACCTTTCCCGTCTGAACAATAAGTCGTATAACTGTGGGTATCAATACTCCACTATGTCTGTGAATGCATATCCACCAGACCCAATATCATGTAACTGAGACAGTTATGCTTATAACTCATCTCTGTGAACTGCTTAGGCATATTCACATCTTATAAAACCCGTCTCTCAGGGAAGATATAAGACATCAGCATTCCTATGAACTGACTGCACATATCCATAGAAGCTGAACCCCAGTCTGTGGCCGCAGAGGGGGAGAGGTCACAGGTATGATGAATCTTCAATCACTTAGAGAACAAATCAATAACTGATTGAAATCCATTATACCCCCCAATCACATAAAATATCAACACGTTCAAGCACATAATAGATACTTGAAATATAATCCACAAACGGGATGAGAAATATAACCACATGGTAAAATATACTCATGCTAAATCCATACCATAGTGCAATAATCATGTAACACACTATGCATAGTTCCAACAATGTATAACATTCCAAGTAAGGTACAATATCATCAATAAATCCACAAATGGGATAACAATATAACCCTATAATAAACCTATCCACACTTGGGATAAACATACAACTTGTCAAATATTCCACACTTGGGGAGCCACATAACACTTGCCAAATAATCCACAAAGGGGATAAACAATATAGTCACATGGTAAAATAGAATATCTGGAAATGATCATTACATATTTAGTTTATAAAACCAATTCCATTTGAGAGATCACCTAAAAATACTCAATTTGGACTCTTGAACCATCCAATTTCGAGTCCGTATGAATTAACTATGATTTATTCAATTTCCACTCAACTTCTAACGTACAATACTACCTGCTGTAACCAAATCAGATTTTTGGGACATAAGGATAACTTCTTTAGCTATGAAACCATCACATTCAGAAAGTACTCAGAAAAACACCCAATTTAGACCCAAGAACCATCCAATTCCGATCTAATATGATTAAGTTATGACCCTCACAAGATTGCTAAACGAATTCTGGTTCAGAATTGAAGTTAGGATTTCTGGGGTCTTGGGCGACCGCCCAAACCTCTTGGGCGACCGCCCAAGAGGGTTTTCAAGGAAATGTGAGTTTCTGCCAGCATGGGCGGCCGCTCAGCCCCTTGGGCGACCGCCCAAGCCTCCTGCCAGCCCAAACTTAGGTTTTTAACCCCTTTAACCCTAGTTCTTCCTTCCCTCTACCATTGATTATTCAAGAACACCCAAGAAGGATTCTAACCTTACTTATCTCATCTTAAATCATCCAAACCCAAGATAACATATACTTAGATTATTTACCACTTAATTTCCCACCCATTTCATGTTTAACCTTTCTAGATTTTCTTCTTTGAACATTAACTTCAACCTATCTCATTTACTAAACATCCATCCCCCATTAAAGTTTCCAAGGCATGAATTAATCATCTTAATCCAACTCAACACATTTTCTTACACTCTTAATCATTTCTTATGAACAACAATAACATTCCATAACATTAACTAATTCCCAAACTCCAAGAAGGTTTCCAAGGTATCAAACAACCATTATAATAACAATCACAACATCAAATCATTTATGAGCTTTCCTAGGCTTGAACAACTCCTTGAGGTGAATCACTCACAAAAGGACACTTGGATTTAAATTTGGTTGAGAAATGAACTTGGTAGGAGTTCTTGAAATGGGAGGCTTCCACCAAGCTTCCATGGAAAAGTGAAAGAAGAAGAATGAAGAAGAAAATGAAAGTGAGGGGAAGGAGTACAAAATGGGTAAGGAAGAGAGGGGGGGCCGGATTAGGGGGAAGGGTGAGGGAGTATGGTGTGTTGACTTGGGAAGGATGGAGAGTAATTTAGGGAAAGGTCCCCCCCCTTCCCACACCATACTTCCACCACACAATTCTTTCACTAAATTAAAATAATTCCTCCCAATTCATAACATTTAATTTGTTCATTTTATCACCACTCCAATCTATTACTTTATTTATTTTCTATTCTTATTTTTCCTTTAGAACATTATTTATTTCCTTATCATTTTATCCTAATATAATAAATTACAGATAAAAATGAACACATAATATTATCATTAATAGTAAAACATATAATTTTATACTAAAACTAGTGCCTAGGGTTAGGGTCGTTACATATGCACTTCAAGTTTTCAAGGAAGTAGAGCCCGATGCTTCGGAGCCAACTACTTTCAAGAAGCAGTTACATGTTCAGAATCCGCCCAATGGCATGCAGCTATGGGGGATGAGATGGAATCACTTTACAGTAATTCGACATGGGAGCTAACCAAGAGGCCAGAGGAAAAAAAGGATTGTGACTTGCAAATGGGTATTCAAGAAGAAAGAAGGTATGTCACTAGAGATGCCCATCCGGTTCGGACCGACAGTTCCGGTTCTGAACCGGCGGTTCAGTCAACCGTGCAGCCTTGAAACGTAACGGGACTGGATATAGACGGTTCCGGTTCACGATTCTGAACCGTCCGTACAGTTTCGATTCCGGTTTTAAACCGTGATTTTCAAAAAAAAAATATTTTTTATTTGTTATGTTTTTGATAGGGAATTTGACCCGGAAGTTTCTTTTGGAACAAATCACTTCCAATCAAGTTCCTCATTAAATCGAAATGACCTGAAAGTTCTTATGCAGTAATATATAATACTGCATGCAATATTATTATATTCACTCATATGTGAATATAATATTGCATCTATAATACAACATGGAAAAGGAACTTCTCGGGCATTATGATACTATTTTAGAACTTCCCAATCACTCTCCCTTTTTGATATATTTTTTAAACTTTGTAAATTGTAATAAATTTTGTATGTATATTTTTTGTTTTTTAATTGTTACCAATTTAAATAAAATTACATCCAAAAGTATTTTTTAAAAAACAGGAAAGGTACCATGGCCAATTTTATTAATAAAAATAAGAAATTACAAGGAGGTGGACAACCAATGAACCAAAGCCAAAAGACTCTTACCTCTAATTACATTATCTTCAAAAAAAAAAAAAAGTCTAATCTATTAAAAAAAATAGTCTAATCTATATAAAAAAATTCTAATTTATAAAATTACAATTAACTTACCTTATGGAGCGGCGTAGTTCATTCGCTCCCCGTCGATGTATCTTCATCATCAAAGCCCGCCTCCTCCTTGGAACTACTTCTTTTATCTTGAGTTCTTAGTTCGGCTTTTGTCCAATCGCCGAGCACCATTTGAAATTCTAAATTATATGGACTCAACATTGACCTTCGATCATCCATGACACACCCTCCTTGACTAAATACTTCTGCCGAAAGGGAGCGATCGCACCCAGGAAGGGAGCGATCGCACGGGTGCAAAATTGGAGACGGGGCGAACGCGCCTTATCACGAGGCGATCGCGCCCATAGTTCGGATCAGGCCCATCAGCGACAGAAATTGGTTTAGGGTTGAAAATCATGCAGGGTTAGAAGTAGGGCATAATAAATAGAGGTTACCCCCAACCATATTAGTAAGTTTTTTTTGCTCATCCGTTTTTCTAGATCTAGGGTTTGCACAGACATGAATTTTTTGCCAAGAATTCGTGCATTAGATTAGAGATTGTAATCGGCTGATTTTCAGAAGATAATAATATTCTCTCCCTCTGCCCGTGAACGTAGTCAAGTTAGTGAACCACGTATATTATTATACTCCCTCCGTCCCAATAAAAGCTTCACTAATTACCCAAAAGGGCGTCCCGTTAGAAGCTTCACCTTTCCTTTTTTGGCAAAGAATCTTTACTATTTCCTCCACTCATTCTCTCTCCTACATTATTTTAATACTCACAACACCATTATAATTTACTATTCTCTCCACTAATTCTCTCTCTTATTTTTAAATTACACTCACAACATTTTTTTTCCCTCTCATTTTCATAATTTGTGTGCCCATCCAAAAGGGTGAAGCACTTATTGGGACGGAGGGAGTATTGTGTGATTGTTGCTTGTTTCTGTATTTTACATGTACTCTGTTCTAACAAAATAAATATTAAATTAACTTTAAAGGGGTCCACGTGTTGAACCATGATGATCAACTTAACCAAACGAAAGATTGTCAAATGATGCAGGGAAGATTGTTTTGTTAATTATTGCACTTGCTTTAATAAAAGTAATGTCTAAAAATTGTTAATAACTCAACTATGTCAAATAAAATATATAAGAATCTCTTTTTGAGGATTTGATCTCTAGGCACTGAATTTTGCAGTTTCTTTGACACAATGAAATCAAATGAGTGGCATCACAATGGAATACCATGTCATAACCTCCTTTTTTGCCATTAAAGCGTTCATTTGCAGCTGGATCATTGCTAGAATATTGGAGTACACTAGTATATTGTCTCGTAACCCATGTTACTCACCATTTGACTTGTGTACATCAAGCGTAACTAAGGCTCCGTTTATTTAGCGTAAAATATTTTTTGAAAAATGATTTTTGACAAAATGTTTTTTGAAAAATGAAAATATTTTCCGAAAAATAAGATAAAAATGAAGTTTTTCCCATTTTTTGATGCGAAACAAACACCAAAAAATGAGAAAAATATTTTTCGAAAAACATTTCCCCCCAAACAAACGGAGCCTAACTGCAAAATAGATAGGATATTGAAGTATAGTAGTACATTGTTTCGTAACCCACGTTACTCACCATTTTAACTTATATATGTGCATCATCGTAACTAACTGCAAAATAGATTATACATCAGTTGACTGCAAATTGTTACGGTTCATGTTAGACAAATCTAAACAATCGAGCACAAAAGAAAAAGAATTACAATAAAATTGAAATACAATATACAACATAAAAATTAACAAAGAAAAAACCGTAAGTCGTCGTCTTGAATTTGCTTGAATCCGAGCCGTGTTAGACACTCTCCTTCCTTAATAATAATTCGCCCCCTCACTACGAGTGCTCGAGGTCTTCAATGGACGTTAGTCTCCTAGAATAGAACGGATGAACCGGAACAACTTTGCACTTAAGTTTTCCGGTGAATTTTCCTATGCTTGGACAAAATCACCATGGATATTTCTCTAGGAGACCAAAGGAAGAAGATAACAAATTGTAAGAGGGAGGTGGAGAATTGATGAAAAAGGAAATCAACTTTCATTATTGTGGGTCTCTCTAATTATAGCTCCACTAACTCTCCCATGAATACCCAATTAATCTTAGTACTTATAGCTCCACTAACTCTCCCAAGAATACCCAATTAATCTTAGTATTAATATGAGACTCATTATTTTCTATTCAAGAAGTTTAATACCAAACTTTGTAACCCCAAATTTCAAAGTAATGATCCATATTAATCCCTCAATTAATCTATAAATTATGGGACATCAATAGTGGTGTTAACTTCTAAAAAGTTACACTTTAACCCACTTACATTGAGCTATCATATCTTTCTCATCCAATACCAAATTGGACATCTAGATATTTCATTTTCATGTTCTCACAACGTGAAACATGAACCCACAATAATCTTTGTCAAACGACAAACGATTCATGTAAAGAAAATACACAATTTTCTTCACATATAACGAATTTTTCCAACAGTTCAATCATAATTTATAAAGTTTAAGCATTAAAAATATAGTAAAATTAAAAATTTATGCAAAAATGACTTTATCCCCCACCCCCTTTTATAATCTTATTGACTCAAATATAATTAGACGTGGCTATACGGTTAAAACCGCCGGTTAACGGTTATAACCGGCGGTTAAAAAAATCGTTAAGTCCTATCCGTAACCTAATCGTTAATCGTGTACTAACGGTTACGGTTATACGGTTAACGGTTATATACGGTTATCACGGTTAACACGGTTACACAGTTAAAAATGAACATTTTTTTCAGATTAGTCCTTTTAACGGATTAGTTAACAGTTTCTGTTAACTTTTGTACTGTATATCCCTTATTTTTTTAATAAAGAATACTATTTGAGATGTTACTTATTAGTGATTTTTTTTTGAAAAAGTTAAAAAAAAAAGTTAAGAATTTTTAAATAAATGAAATTTTAACGAAAAATGTGTTTAACAAATTTTTTTAACAGTTTTTTTTTTTTGGTTAAGCAAAGCTATTTGAGAAATATTTCTTTTAAAAACATTTTTTAACATTTTTTTTTAAGAAAACGGTTAACTTTTTAACAGATTTTTAACTAGTTCTATAAAAAAGTTAACTTTTTTTTTTTAATTTTTTTTTGGATAAAGAAGACCATTTTAGACTTTTGTTTACTATATACATTTTTTACAAAAAGATATATAAAAAAAGTTATGAATTTTGAAAAAAAATAAAACTTAACTTTTTTAAAAATAAACGAAAGTATATAAAAGAAAAAGGGACGGTACCCTTAAATTTTATTAATTAAATAAAATTACAAAAAGGGGGACAACCAACCTTACCCTTTTATAATTAAGGGGGGACATTTAGGAACCTTTACCTCAACCTAACTATTACAATTCAATAAAAATAAATCTAATCTAAAAAATTAAAATTAAAAACTATTCTAATCCTCACTAGTCACTTTCCGTAGAGTCATCCACATCGTATTGATATTTTGGGTCAAGTGTATCCTCTTCATAAGACATATCTTGTTCTCTCTTTTCCGATCTAACCCAATCCCCAAGTAATAGTTGATTTTTCAAGTTTTCAACCGTTAGTTGGGAACGTCTTTCATCCAAAACATTTCCTCCAATGCTAAATGCGGATTCGACCGCCACCGTTGACGCGGGAAAAGCTAAGACTTCTTTTGCAATTATAGAGAGTATAGGATAACTCTCGTTCCTTCTTGACCACCACTGTAAAACATCAAAATCATTTGGATTATCACTACTTTGATCCCATTCAAAAGTAGTGTTGAAATATGTGTCTAACTCCAAGGAAATGTTAGAGGAAGAAGTAGTCCCTACTCGAGGACGTTTCTTTTTGCTATACAAATTAGCAAAAAAATGATACGAATCCGTCTCAAGTAAATCACCACCAACATCTTGAGAAGAAGTAGAGTCAATATTTTGAGAAGGATTTCAATGAATTGCATTATATTCGTTATAAAAAGACACCAAATCATTTTTTGTAGTTTCAACAATATTCGACGGAGATTCATGATCACCGTCACCTTCGGGGTATAAATAGTATAATAAAAAGCTAAAATAATAGCCAACTCATCTAATTTAACACGGGGATCTAATACTTTTGCAACAAAAAATAAAGACGGAATAGTGGCAAAATATTTTATCCACTTTTGTCTCATGGAAAAAATGCAATCCCCTAAAACATAGCAATCTTTTAAATTATTAAAACTAGTAACAATTGCAACACATTGCTCAAGAACCAAAATAGAAGTTGGATAATAAACTCCCGATAATGCCAAAGTAGCGGTGTTAAAAATCTTTAGCAATTTACACAAATTAGTGCATGCATTCCATTGATAAGCAAATAAAGGTTGATTATTATCAAGTGTAGCAAAAAAATTCATAAGAAGCTCTTTATACTCAAAACCATCTTTTAACATTTTATAGGTGAAATTCCACCTAGTTGAAACATCGGAAGTAAAATATTTGTCTCCAAGATTTTGATTTCTTAAAAACCTAATCTATTTTTTTGTAACACTATTTCTTCTAGAAATATATTCAAGGGCCCCTCTAATTGGAGAAACATGTTGTTCTAATGCATGCAAACCATCTTTAACACATAAATTAATAATATGGCATAAACATCTAATATGAAAAAACTTACCACCAAATGACGGTTGACAAACTCTAATCAAATCCGGTAAACTAGCGGTATTAGCACTAGCATTATCAAAAGAAATAGTAAATATTTTTTTCGTAATCTTATATTTTAAAAAAATTTCACGCAACTTTGAACAAATTGCTTCGACGGTATGGGGGGATCAAAATTTTCATATGCAATTAATCTTTTTTGGATAGTCCAAGAATTATCTATCCAATGGCAAGTAACACCTAAATAACTATTTCTTTGCCAATGATCACTCCAACCATCGGCACAAATTAAAAATTTATTTGGTAAATTTGATAAAACCTCAATTAAAGTTTTTTGATATGTTAACACCACCTTATGAATATCATGTACGAGAGTCGAACGTGGTACTCTTGCGGCGGCGGGATTTAAAGAAAGTCTTATAAATCTTTCATAAAATTCATCATCCGCAAAGTTAAAAGCAAGTCCTTTAACACAAAATTTTGGCCAATTCTTGCATATAAATGACCATATTAAATTTAAATAGGACGGAAGACGAACCTTGGGTGGTGGTTGGAGCTAATTGAGTTTGATCACTCGAAATGCCAAGTTTATCCGGATGTACTGTGCGTGTGTGGGCGTTAAGTGACCCATGCCCTCCACCCTTTGTAAATGGGTAGGATTTTGGACAATAGTTGCAAATAGCTCGATAATAGCGGTCGTCATCGGGATCAATTTGCTCTTTTCGAAAATGAATTGTAAAAGTGTCGGACTTAGGGGCACGTGAACGTGGCACCGTTGGCGGTTGTTCTTCTTGTTCTTATCCCCGAGTACGACCACCTCGAGCTCGGCCTCGGCCTCGGCCGCCCCTACCCCCCCTTCTACCACTTTCAACAACATTTTCATCCACATCTTGATCTTGCTCATTTTGTGTAAATGGTTCCTCAAAAAATTCGAATTCTTCTACGTTAAGATGGGTGGTAGAACCAACAGTTTCCTTTTCCTTGCCTTTTCGAGAAGAAGACATTTTCGTTAGAAAACTGACTTGAATTCGAATAAAAAGCTAACTTTTGTTAAAAAAAACTAACTGAAAATCTTTTAAAAAAACTGAATGGAATTTACAAAAATAACTGAAATCTGAAAAACTAACTGAAACCTCAAAAAAACTAACTGAAAACTCTAAAAAACTAACTGAAATTCTGAAAATCTAACTGAAAACTTTAAAAAACTAACTGAAAATTCTAAAAAACTAACTGAAACTGAAATACTAACTGAAAACTCTAAAAAACTGACTGAAAACTCTAAAAAACTAACTGAAATTCTGAAAAACTAACTGAAAACGTTAAAAAACTAACTGAAAACTCTAAAAAACTAACTGGAATTCCTAAAAAGTAACTGAAAATGTTAAAAAACTGACTGAAAACTCTAAAAAACTAAATAAAATTCCTTAAAAATGACTGGAATTCTCTAAATAAAAAAATAAAAAAAAGTAAAAAACTAACTGGAAATTGTAAGAAAACTAACTGAAACTGAAAAATGAATATAATGAGAGTATGAGGGAGGCTTAGGATATTTGAGAGTAGAGAGAGAGAGAGTAGAAGTAGAGATGTAAGGTGAAATTGAAAATGAAATGGTAGGAGGGAGGGAGGGAGGGAGGTAATATTTATAGTAGGTGGTTGTTTTTTAAAAGAATTTTTTTTTTAATTTAATTGAAGGAGCTGGCTGGGAGTGGGCACTGGGAATGGGAAGGAACTGGGAAGGGACAGGGCGTTGGGTGTGGGGCTGGCTGGGTCAAACTAGCCGTTGGGGGAGGGGGGCCGTTGGGGAAGTAGCTGTTGGGATTCAAAATTCAAAACTGTCCGGTTAGGCGGTTATAACCGCCGGTTGCCGATTTTTGAAAAATCTTAACCTTAATCGAACCGGTTAATCGCCGGTTTCGGTTAAGGCGGTTACGGTTAAGGCGGTTGACGGTTTTGACCGGTTATTTGACCGGTTAATAACCTCCGATTAGCCGATTCCGATTAGATTTTGGACACGTCTAAATATAATATTAATCAACACTCAAAAAATATCGTAACACTATATAGCCCCAAAAGAAAAAGAGTTGGTCTTATAAAAAACTAGTTTTTCCTTAAGATAAGAAAAAACGTATTTTTCAAAAGCGGGCATTATTATTCAAAATAAACGGTGGCATTTTCGTAATTAATGATTCCCCCGTTTATGCCAGTGCCTGTTTAACAAACTGCCAGTGTGACAAAGTGCCAGTGCATCTGTAACAAAGTGCCAGTAAAAAAGTGTCAGTACAAGTTTAACAAAGTGCCAGTGTAAACTGGTACTGGCACTTTGTTAAACTGACACTGACACTTTTTACACGGGCACTTTTATATACATGAACTGGCACTCTTCACACTGGCACTCTGTTACACTAACACTGGCACTTTGTTACACTAATATTTTTGCTGGCTCTCAAAAATACAAGCACTGGCATTCAAAAATACATGGACTGGAATTTGCAAACACATTTACTGGCACTCAAAAATGCATATACTGGCACTCAAAAACACTGATAATTATTTTTGCTGATATTCAAAAAAACATGAACTGGCATTCAAAAAAACATGGACTGGCATTCAAAATTACAAGAACTGGCATTCAAAAAATACATTGACACTCGCTACACACTTACTGGCACTCTATTATACACTAACTGGCACTCCAAAATACATGGACTGGCACTCCAAAACACATACACTGGCATCTAATTACCCAGTCCACCAATGCATCAAATTCTCAAACTGGTACTCAAATACTTATAAACTGGTATTCAACAACATATAATCTGGCACTTAAAAACTAATGCACTGGCATCTAAACAAAGCCAAAATCAATCAAAGCCAAAAATCAATACCAATGGCTACCCATCAGATCAAACAAAACCAGAGGGGGATCTTCAATCAACTTCGGAACGGAACAAGCTCAGATTTCCAGATTGAAATAGCTCTTCTACTTCGGTATCAGTTGGACAGGGCAACGCAAGGAACTGGAACTTGGGCCGGACAGAAATTGGTAGCAGTCAATCGGCTTAGGATTTGGAAACAGAGGAAGAAGGCGATTGTGAGGGAATTGAGTTTCACCGGTGAGGAGGTTGAGCAAGGAGCGGTTATTGTTGGGTTTAGTCGGAGAGTTGAGGGAAGGAGATTAGGAAGAGATTGGATCGAGGAAGTTTGGTAAATCGGAGAAGAGGGAGATCGCCTGTTGGATTTGGATGTGAAGGAGGATTGATTGGCCGGAAAGGGAGAGGTTAGGCTTGGGTGAGGTCGCCGGTTATTGCGGCTAGAGAGAGAGAGTGCGTATAGTGAGAGAGAGAGAATGGGCCGTGCCTCCGTCCGTTGAATCCGTTGAAGGGAAAACACGTTTTTTCATAAGCTTAGAAAAAAGGCCCACTTCTTTTAGAGCCCCTCATGCGAGATTTAAACCCAATTTAAGAAATAACATTTTGTAAATTCCAAAGACACCCTTTGGTAAGACAAAGACATAAATGTCCCCCTTTTTTTTTCTACGCACGCGCACCAGTAAGGCCTGGACCAACCAAGTCCAAAACTGGAAATAATAATTTAGTCACTGAGGTTTTCAAAATTATATATTGGTCACTAGATATTCACATAATTTGGATCAATCATTAGATTCAAAATAATTTCATTTTGGTCACTTCAATCTCAAAAAATATGGATTAAAAATTGACTTATAAGACAAATTTTTTAGATTATCACAACAGTCTTTAGCCTTTCCAAAAATACTTTCATTTTTTTTATATTTTTCACATTATAAGATTACTTTGGCTCTTATAATCGACTTATAAAATAAAATTTTCAATCAAAATAATCAAAAAGTTCAATAATAACAACGAATTGCTCTCATAATTTACATATTTACAACTCATATAAGTTAATTGTAAGACTACTTTATCTCTTATAATTGACTTATAAAACAAAATTTTCAACCAAAAATTTTAATAATAACAACGAATTGCTCTCATAATTTACACATTTACAACTCTTATAAGTTAATTATAAGACTTTTTAATAAGTCTTATAAGTTATTTATAAGACTTTTTTTAAAAAGTAAAAAGTCTTATAATTAACTTATAAGACTTATTAAAAAGTCTTATAGGTTACTTAAAAGACTTTTTAAGTCTTATAAGTAACTTATAAGACTTTAAAGTCTTATAAGAGTCTTATAAGACCTTTTAATAAGTCTTATAAGTTATTTATAAGATTTTTTTAAAAAGTAAAAAAGTCTTATAAGTCTTATAAGTAACTTAATAAGTCTTAAATAAGACTCTTATAAGACTTATTAAAAAGTAAAATAAGTCTTATAAGTAACTTATAAGACTTTTTAAACTCTTATAAGACTTTTTTTAATAAGTCTTATAAGTAACTTTTTAATAAGTCTTATAAGTTATTTATAATACTTTTTTAAAAAGTAAAAAAGTCTTATATAAGTCTTATTAGTAATTTAATAAGTCTTATAAGTACCTTATAAGACTTTTTAATAAGTCTTATAAGTTATTTATAAGACTTTTTTAAAAAGTAAAAAAGTCTTAGAAGTTATTTATAAGACTTTTTTAAAAAGTAAGTAACTTAATAGACTTTAAAAAGTCTTTTAAATTACTTATAAAACTTATTAAAAAGCCTTTTAATTAACTTATAAGACAAATTTTTTAACAAAAAAAGTCAAAAATTTCAATAATAACAACAAATTGCTCTCAGAATTGTTGTTCTAAACTCCCCATTTAATTATAAGACCAACTAACCTCAGTAAATCACAATTAGTATTCAAGAAGTGATGTATGAACAAAATCAACATAAATTAACAAACTCCGAGTCACCTTGGCCCAAAATGCAACACACAATTTGAAATAAACTTGATATTTTACCATCAGATCATTAAATACTCCGCCCAGTCAGCTCGTTGACAAGTCTCCACGGCTCCATTTACTTTGCCCTTCAAGTCAACATCCCAAAGTGCAGATAAATCTCTTTGCACAATTAATCACGCCATGGTCAAGAAGCACAATTTTATCCAGTTTTGGAAAGATGTCTGGTAGATAAAAACGAAAGTGGTTCAACATAGAAGTATATCTTGGGTCAAGAGAATCATGGCCCTGAGTTACAGCAGCCTCATACTTGGAAGATTGGTTAGGTAGGGTCGTCGGAGATCGAGCTCGAAGAAGACGCCGTAGAAGACGCTAGACTTTGCAGATCTCACCGGAGCTGTAGATCCACTCACCGGAGTTGTAGAGAATGACGGAGAGAGAGAGATCGCCGGCGAAATGGTTTGACGAAGGTGTGGCTGGCGATGGTAAATTTGAAGAGGGAGATAGAGAGAGTGTGGGTGTGGGTGTGTTTATAGAGAGAATCTGGTCGGAATGGAGGGTAGGGACGTCGGAGACGGAGGACAAGAGACGCCGGTGCCGGAGTTTAGGTCACTGGAGAAGATAGGGATGGTGGGGTTGAGATTATGGTTTGGAGAGAATGAGATTCACTGTGTGTGTGTGTTTTTAGAGAGAGAAAAAAAGAGAGAAAATAAAATTGAGAGAAAAAAATGATAATAGAGAGTAGGGAGGTGGGGGGTGTCTGGGGAATTTGATTTTGAAAAACTTTTTTTTTTTTTTTTGGATAAAGGAAAAGGCGTTTCTTAAAACGAAAATACATATAGACATGGAGGGCCTTTGGGGAAAATTTCCTAGAAAAAATGCGTTTTTTACAAATTTTTGACAAAGAAAAATGTTAAATAATAATAATAAAGAAAGACCGCATGTAATGCAATTGCAAATAAGGTCAAACATGGGTCTGATGGATGTCGTCGTTGGGCTTTAGGTATAATGGTGGTGGCCCACATTTGTTAGTGTTAACATCCACCTCTATAGAAGAAAACAATCCATGTGAGACAAGAAGTATTATGGACAAGTGGTTAAATGGTCTTCTTCTTTCCTTTTCTTTCATTTTCTCCTTTTCTTTGTTAACATAGGAAACTAATTATATACTCCACTCATATAGAAATTGATTTTGGTCTGTATCCCGAAATGTTTTTCTCGATTTAATTTTCATAGTCAACTTGATCACAATTTTATAAAAATATAGTTATCTCAATACAATTTTATAAATTGTTATTGATTTATCATTATAAATATTATCAATAATAATTTTAAAAATTGATCATTAAAGTCAAAGTGTGATAAAATATTTGGAAAGGAGGGAGTACTCTAGAACAGTACGTACTTGTAGGTTGTGGCCTAATGTACTTCAAACACCAAAAGTGTCGTTCTTAGAGGACCAAGTTCTACACTTTGGACATATTGTTAACTGGACCATTTGTGCATCTTTCGTGTAGTCAGTGACGGATTCAATATATTTCAAAAAAAAATGTTGTTTATGATGAGCCCGGATCTACTGGACCGGGCCCGCGCTCGGTCTAGTCCAAGGAACCAGTGACGTGGCAGTTCCTAGACCGCTGGAGGGAAGACCGCGGACAAATAGGCCCTTGTGGTCAAGACCGTGTCCCTCCTCGCATCGTCCCCATCGAGCACCATTGGGACCCTGCTCGCTGGATCCGTGCCCGCATGAAGTCATGCCCGCATCAACCGTGCTCGCATCTTATATCTTTGACCGCGGGCACAACGTTGACCGCGGGCACAGGCTGCTTCCCGGTTAAATGTCAAGCCTTACTGAGCAAGTTAGCTTATCGGCTCGACAGCCACTTGCCGGCTCCCCATCACGCATTCAATGCGGCTCAGTCCGGCGCCTACTATTCCATTTAATGCAATAAGCGGCTACACGGCTCATGTCCCTTTCACCCATGTCCCTTGGGATCAATGTTCCTTCCCCCGACAGGACCAATTAGGCTGACGACGCGTGTAGGCTGATCAAATACCAAAGTGCCCTTGATCTCATTACCTCAACAAGCACCATGGCATTGCCTATAAATAGAAGGCCTTTACCCCCTTGGGCAAGGTAAGTTCCATATACAATTGAGTAAGCTCTTTTACTCTCTAAACCTAAACACACACACTCCAAAGGTATTCAAAGCCTTATTACTCAGTATTCTTACTCTCACACCCGAGGGCCTGAGTTGGAGTAACATCCAACTTTGACCTTAACGGTGCTTGTTTGTGTTGTGATCTAGGTACACAAAACCACCAAATATATCCTAGTCAGATATCCTTGAACCGCTCCTGACCCCGAAAAGCTGTGGCGTCATCAGTGGTTCCATTGCCGGGAACACGACTTTCTTTCGTTTCTCGTTAAAAATCTTTTGTTTTCAAGGCACCTCACGTGTCCTAAACAAATTCAGTGCCGAAAGGCTCTTCTATTTTACGTCACTAAGTTTTTCCCATTTAAAACTTTTGTTTTCAGACACACCTTGTAGTCTAAACAACTGACTGTCGAAAGACACTTCTTTTCAGTTGTTTTCGTCTTTCTGAGACATGTCTCAAATTCTGAAAAATGCTGGTCATTTGACCATAGAGGAGGAGAACCAAGCCGAACCCTCCAACAACAATAGGGAAAGGCAAACTAACTCTGTCTTCAACAGAATGGGGGCCCATTCTCAGCCTCAAAAATCCCCAGCTCAACGAGTTCTCCACCGGTTAACCGAGGAAGCCCGTCCGAGAAAGCCCAAGCCCTACTAAACACTAGCCCAAAAACTCCCCAAGCTCGCATAAAAAACACCAATCTGACCACCCCACTTTCCCCAGAACAAATCCTGAGAAGGAAGGAAATCCTAGCCTCCAAATCCAAACTGGTCGCGGAGGCCATGGCCATCAACGACGCGGAGATGGAAATATTTGAAATAGAGGCCAATGGAGGGCTACAGTTCCCTCAAGGGTCACAAAGGTTCTCCCAACGAGCTCCCGCTCACTCGCTTGCTAGTCAAGCCGCTGGGCAAACCGGGTTGACCCGGCCACCGAGCGCGGACACCGGCCAGACGGAGCGTGGTGCATGTAGATGATAGCGAGGAAAGGGGGAAGAGGCACACCAAATCGCCGTGCGAAGTCCAAAGCCGTACCCTTGGCTCCGCCAAGGAAAAGGCCGTGGCTCCACGAGCTAAAAAGCAAAAGGTTGATGATCGAACCCCGAGTTTGTGGAATTCATGCAGAAGATGTGGGAAACCCATCGAAGGCCGCCGTAAGTGTGGCCGCACTATGGACGCCTTCGCCGATAAAATTGCGCGGCACCGATCCGTAAGGGCAAACCCCTGCATGGACACCTATGACGGATCCAAAAATGCCAAGAGTCATATGGGAAGATTTGAGGGCCGAGATGGCTTTATTCTCCGCGGATGAGTCGGTGATGTGCAAGGCCTTAGGCTGCGACCTTCACCGGCAAGGCCCTATCTTGGATGCTAGCCCTCAAGCCCCGGTGTATCCAGTCATTCGGTCGCTCAGAGTCCTCTTCCTCAATGCCTTTGCTGGAGCAGTGTGCCCGCTAGACCAAAGACAGATCTTGTCCGTGTCAAGCGTGCACCAAATGAGCCTACAAAAGATTATATATCCCGGTTCAGAAGGTGAGCGAGGAGATTGTGGACCTGGACGAGAGTGATATCGTACTATGTTTTGAGGGCGGCCTCGGCAACTCCTTCCTCAAAATGAATTTTGCCTCCAAAGAAACCTAAATCAGTGGAGGAAATGTATGAAAGGGCCTCGGCCATTGCCTCCGCCGAAGAGCCTAGTGTGCCCGCTCCACGAGCTTCGCGAAAGAAAGGATAAGCCAAGTCCAGGAGACCACCCTGCAGCCTGCTCATACCAATAATCAAGGCAAAAGCAGAGGCCTGGGGATCGAAAGGCTCAAAAAAGCCGTGGCCGAAACAGCATACAGGCTCACCGACCCAAGGGTGGTGATCATGAGAGCCTCAGAACTTTCCTCCTCCTCCCCCATGCTTCGAAAGCCAAATGAGAGGAGTAGACTTAAATTCTCGTGAGTTTCACAACGACCACGGCACGGAACCGAGGATTGTTTCCACAAGCGAGTAATCCAATAGAAAATTAATAACGGGGAGCTAACCAAGTGGGTTAAGGGAAACAATACTGCACCCAATAACAATGATCAGCAGTGGGCACGACACACGCGGGGACCAGACAGGAATGAAAGAGATAATAATGATGACGATTTTGGGGACTATGACATTAACTTCATTGGGGAGGAACCTCCCACTAGTAGGCGATTGTCTCTCCAAATTCGGACATTAGAGAAGGTTTTCTCCATCCCCGCCCCCGGCCCCGGAGGAAGAGCAGAAATTGGGTTCAAAAGGAGTGAACTTGCCTCCACCCTTTTTCATTCCACACGGCCACTCACCCTCGTAATGAGAATCAACCGGGCAAACATAGGCCGTGTGTTGGTAGATACTGGAGCTGCCCGCGACATACTCTATTACCATACTTTGATCGGAATGAGAATGACGGAAGCACATCTCACTTCCTATGCGGGTATGCTCGAAGGCTTCACAAACCACGCTGTAAGGGTAAAGGGGACGATTGTGTTTGACGTAGCTATTGGAGAAAACCCATGCGAAGACGGCCAAGATAACTTTCATGGTGGTCGATCTTCCTTCCCAATACAATGCCATTCTCGGCGTAATCGCTCAGCCGAATTGGGAATAGTTGCGTCCGTCCCCACCAAAGGGTGAAATTTAACACCCCGGCGGGGTTGCTACCATCAAGAACCAGCCGGGAGATTTCTCCGAGCACCGGAGGAAAAAGGAAAGAACAGAAAGGCCGGACATCCCGCCCGCAGATAGAGGGCGAGGACAAAAATATAGAGGGAAAGGGCGAGGACAAGTCAAAGAAGGGAAAGCCCTTGCACTACCGCCGCCACCCGTACCAATTGGCATGCTTTCTTTCCATTCCACAAAGGTGGAGCTCAAAATGAGCGAGAAAATCAAAGCGGTTGGTCCCTGTTGAGGGAGGATATATTGATCGAGGAATAGAGGGGAAATTGACCGTGATATCATATATTCAATGGCAACACCGACCGAAGCTCGTGTCAACCCCCCAACTATTGTCATTGATTCCTGCACAATCGTGAAATCGGCGACCTTCAACCTAACGACGAGCTCGAGGAGGTGGTAATCAATCCCCACTTCCCGAGCAAACAGTTAAGGTTGGGTGGAAATTCACAGCGAGGAAAGAAGGATACTTATTGAGTTCCTTAGAGCAAATTGCGATGTGTTCGCTTGGAGGGTGGAAGATATGCAAGGCATCGGCGAGGACGTGATCCTCCATAAAATCAACGATGACCCCTCCTTCAAAAACATTCACCGAGAAATCCGAGATATTTCTCCCGGAGAAAGAGATTGCCATCAAGGAAGAGGTGGAAAAGTTGCTAAAAGCGGGGATAATAAAGGAGATCTCCTACCCCAGTGGGCGCCAATGTGGTCATGGTTAAGAAATCCAATGGCAAATGGAGGATGTGCGTTGATTTCACCGATCTCAACAAGGCATGCCCCAAAGATTGCTTCCCTCTTCCTCGCATAGACAGATTGGTGGATTCTATAGCCGGACACGAGTTCTAAGCTTCATTGATGCCTACTCAGGCTACCACCGAGATCCGAGATGGCTCCCGAAGATGTCCGCTCTGTAGCCTTCATTCTTTGCGGGCAAGACATACTTTGCTACACTATGATGCCACTTTGGGCTAAAAAATGCAGGAGCCACATATCGCCGCATGGTCAATCTGGTCTTTAAAAACCAACTAGGCGTAAATGCAGGAGGCCTACATTGACGACATGGTCATAAAAACTAAGGAAAACTCCCACGAGCTCGATGTGGAGGAAACCTTCAAAAACTTGCGCCATAACAAAGCATGAAGCTAAACCCCCTTAAGTGCGCTTTCGGGGTCGAGGCGGGCAAGTTCCTCGGATTCATGGTCAACCAAAGAGGGATAGAGGCTAATCCGAGGAAAATCCAGGCCCTATTAGACATGAAACCTCCACACTGCGTGAAGGATGTACAAAAACTCAATGGTCGCATCACCGCACTTGGCGCTTCATCTCGCGGTCGGCGAGAGATGCCTCCCCTTCTTCAAAACTCTCAAAGGGGGAAGAGAGCTGATGAATTTACATGGAGCACCGAGTGCCATCGGGCTTTTGAAGAAGTCAAGACATACCTCGGGCGGCCACCTCTACTCGGCGGCCGGTGCCGGAGAAGAGCTTTTACGTATTTAGCCGTTGCGATGCAGCGTGCAGTTGTTCTTGTAAGGGAGGAGAATAACTCTCAAAACCAGTTTATTATGTAAGTAAGGCACTTTGTCCGCCGTAGAAGGCGTTATCTTAATATAGAAAAGTTAGCTTACGCCTTGCTTGTATACGCTCGAAAATTAAGAGCCTACTTTTACGCACATCCTATAACCTGTACTAGCGAGGCCCCGCTTAGAAAGGTTTTACACAAACCGAGTCCTCGGGAGAATGCTAGCTTGGTCTATAGAACTCACCGAGTTCCGGATCACCTACTCCCCGAGAAAGACAATCAAAGCGCAGGCCTTAGTTGATTTTGTAGTAGAATCATCATTCAAATTAGCGGACGGCGACCTCGGAAAAGAAAGCGAGCGAGAATCGAAGATGACCCAAAAAGCCCGAGCACGAAATTGTTCAACCAAGGGAGCGTCCGGAAGAGGTGTGGACTTTATATGTGGACGGCTCCGCGAGCAAGTTAATCGGTGGAGCGGGCATACTTCGGTGCACCTGCGGGAGAAATTCATGAGGGCCTTGAGGTTCAAGTTCGAGGCATCAAACAATCGGGGAATATGAAGCGATCATAGCGGGCATGGAGCGGCAAGAGACTTGGGAGTTCGAATATTGAGATCAATAGTGACTCTCGGCTCATAGTTAATCAAATTAGGGGGAGTATGATACTATCAACCCGGTACTAACTCGATCTTGTGACCTCGCAAAAACCCTCATCAAAAATTTCACTTACTATGAGTGAACCAAGTCATGAGAGAGGACAATGTGGAAGGCCGACCTCCTCTCAAGAATAACCGAGCAAGAAATTGGTGAGTTGGAGACAAATTGCCGAGATTGAATTCACGGAGAGACCTGCTATAGATCGAATACGAGATAAACAATATTGAGGATCAAGTAAGGGGTGGGTGGATGAAATGAAGGATTACATCGAGAAGCAAACCCTCCCGAGGATCCGGTAAAGGCTAGAGCCATCGTAACGGTGTCCGCGAAATACCTCGTCCTCGATGGGGTGCTTTTCGGCGATCATTCACCAAGCCTTTACTAAGATGTGTTAAGACTCACATGGTCACCAACTTACTCTATGAGGTTCATGAAGGAGTTTGTGGCGGACATCCAGTGCTCGCACCCTCTCGGACAAGATCAAATTCCAAGGATTCTTTTGGCCCACAATGAGAAGGGATGCGCGGGAGTATGTTAGAAAATGTGATAAGTGCCGAGAGATTTGCGGACATCCCTAGACTACCATCAACAGAGCAGACTTTGGTAGTACCATCGTGGCCGTTTGATACGTGGGGGATAGATCTTATTGGACCATTTCCAACGGCTAGAGGAAGCATCAAGTATCTTTGTGGTGGGCGTGGATTATTTTACCAAGTGGACGGAAGCAAAGGGCTTGGCCACCATTTCCGAGGATAACACTATCGCTTTGTCCACGACCACATCTATTGTCGATTTGGGGTTCCCGAGCAATAATTTCGAGATAATGGCACCCAATTCTCCGCAAAATTCAACTGCTTGAATGTGTGAGAATGAAGGTGCAACACCGTAAGTCCGCGATTGCCTATCCTCGGGGAAATGGTCAAGGCGAGGCTGCGAACAAGCTAGTCCTAACCGCCTTAAAGAAAAATTTGGAAGGACGAGGAGGACGTTGGTTGGGACGAGCTCCGCATCGCATTGTGGGTTGTCCGCACCACGATAAGAAATTCAACGGGAGAAACTCCCTTCTCGCTCACGTATGGGTCGGAGGCAATGGCTCCGAGTTGAGGTAGCCCTACCCTCGTACAGTCACATACTTCGACGAGTCTCAAAACGAGGCAAACAGAAGATGTGACCTGGACGATCTCGAAGGAAAGAGAATGCGGGCACATGAAAAAATGGTGAACTACAAACAAAAAGCGAAGAAGCATCATGATAAAAGAGTAAATAAGAGGAGTTTTTCAGTTGGAGACTGGGTACTCAGAAGCGTAGAAGTCCAAGGGACCCAACAGTTTCAACAAAGCCGTCCCCGAAATGGGAAGGTCCATATGAGGTCACAAAGATAGTCAAAGAGGGCACCTATATGTTGCGACCAAAAGAGGGAGAAGAGCTTAAGCACTCCTGGAATAGCGACCACCTTAAGAGATACTTCTTTTGAAGTCTTTGTAATTTTTTGGAAGGAGTATAGACTATATATATATAAGGGAGAAGTTATCATCATATTTTGATGCAAAAATCAATTCCCACCAGCCTCAAAAGCTAAGGTGGATGCCCGCGTCCGGATGCCAGTGAGTTCAAGAGCCAACATATGAGCTCCTACTTACTGATGCGCAAAGATCTAAGGATCCGCATGCCTATATATGTACAAAGATCCATTACGATCCGTACTATGATCGCGGGGAGGACTCTCTCCTGCTCGCGTGACACCACCAAAACTAAGTGGATATAGATGAACGTAGGTACAACGGACTCTAGTGGGGACAATGACCTGAAGTCCGGACCCACTAATTGCGCGAAGGACCTCGTTAGGGCCGTTACTCGCATGCCTGTATGTGACAAAGGCCTACATATAAGCCCGTTCACCAGATCGCCACGAGACCCTCACAAAAACCTTAGGGAGTTTTGAATAAAGGGTCAAATAAGTGAGAACCTCCAATAAGAGGATACAGATGCCAGGGGGTTAAAGGGCCTCTATGCTAAAATATGCTCCTACCTTTCTGTTGCGCGGACAATAGCCTCACGGCAACCTTACATGCCACTATGAAAGTATGCTTGCCTTGGCTACTTTTGACTTACACCACGGCTCAAGGCCGGGAATAAGTGTAAATGGATGAGAGTGATCAAACTAGTTTAACAAAGCCAAATAGACAACCGGGGTCAAGACCCCTAACTTTGCCACAAGGCTAAACAAACGCGATCATAGAAGAATAAGGTCGACTCTCACAAAACCTAAGGGTTTTGAATAAAGAGTTAGGAAAACTCAAAAATGCGGGCGAAAGGGCCTACTAAGGCTGCCCGCGTAAGGAGAGTATAAAGTTAATTGCAAGTCAAAAACTGGAAAAAGTGGTAAGGCAAGAATGCAAGTATTAAGATGCTCGAAGATTGCCAAACTACTCAAAATAGCCTACGAGACAAGCAATTAAGATAAAAATAAAGGAGCCAAGTTGAGAAAAATGCTTCTATTAATGATTGAGAAAGTATTTACAAATTCCTACACTATTACAAAAAGAGAGCCTATTCTACTACAACAAGAAAAAGCAAAAAAATCCTAAACTTTAGGAGCTTGGTCCTTGGTTGCATCTGGGATCTCCCAGCGGCACCATCGTGCCCGCTTCGAAGTTGGAGTTGGGGAAGGAAGACGGGTCATCGAATCTCTGTTATAGGGTCGAGATGGGCTCGGCGAAGGGGAAGTGGAGCTGCCCGCGAAGGAAAGAGATCTCCTATGGCAGGCCCATTTGGAAGAACCTGAGCCAAGGCATCCCCCAATGATATAGGGTTATCCCCGAACCGCAGTTCATCCAAATCAGCGATCAGGCTAAGAGCCGTCACTTCTGCCACAGGAGGCAGAGAGGCCGCGGCGGACAGCTCCAAACTTTTGACCTCGTCCTCGGACAAGGGAACTAGTGCATGCCCGGGCAAGCACTCATCATCCGTAGCAACAAGCGAGCCAATTACGGCCAACTCCTGCACGGTGAACTTGCCCGTGGCCGCAAAATTCCTTATTTGCGTCCGGACCCCAGCCTCATACGAGCCGGGTTTTCGGCAACGAGCCGGTCCTTGAAAGCTTGGGAGTTCTTGTATTCCTCCACAGGCTTCCTTGCGGACATCGTCGAGGCGGACTTCCCCTCTGCCTCCATCCTTTTGTAGGGGAGCGGCTCATCGGACGGCTCGTCCACCTTCTTCCCAGAGCCTCCAGATCGGCCTTGGCGGCATCCGGCTGGCCATGAGCTCTTTATTCCGGGCTCCCACTCGTTTTGTGCCGCGGAGCTCATCCCGCTGACCCCTTATCCTCTCAAGGTCCTTCTCGAGCCGGGTCATCCTCTCCCGGAAGCCCTTCAAATCATTCTCCTTCGAGTGAAGGCCCTTTCCTTGTCCTCCGGCGGGGAGTTCAAGGTTCCAATTCTTGTTTGAGCCTCCTCCGGCTCCCGAAGTTTGGCCGCCAAGATGGAAGTTTTGTTCTCCACCTCAGCGGTCAGAGTGTCACAGCTTTCACGCAGCCGCAACACCTTATTACTCACCTGCGGGCAGAAAGATCAAAAGTTATACAGTGAAAAAAGTGGTGAAGCCAAAAGATTAAGATCAAGCGAGCATCTACCTCGGTCAGTGCGAGGCCTATATCCCCCACCAGGGCAGAGGCATTCTCCTCGACAACTATGCCTTTATAGAAGTCCGGAGAGTATAGGCGGTTCGCCAGCCCGATCCCAACGGATGCATTGGCAGAGTTCCGGGCATAAATATCCACCCCGGTGATGTGAGACACCTCGGACAGCCTCTTCCTGACCGCCAGAGTCTCCTCGCGAGTGGTCAAGGGGGAAACTGGATAAACAGCCGAGCAGATAGTGCCCCCAACAGGGGGAGAAGAAGGCTGAAGCCACGGTAGGGCGATCATAGTCCGAGGAGGAGCATCCCAGGCCTTCTGCAGGCTTCCTTTGTCCCCTGTCCTGCTCTCCATCCCTCTCATTTCTCTTCCGAGAATCCATTTGATGGCCGGAAGGAATGGTGCGGCCAGGGAGAGCGGGAGCCTCTAGAAGCTGGAGGGAGGAGGACCACTGGGGGTGGAGCGGATTCCCGTAGTAGGGATAGT
The DNA here is from genome assembly GCA_022495995.1 of Adenophora triphylla var. japonica. Taxonomy (NCBI): domain Eukaryota; kingdom Viridiplantae; phylum Streptophyta; class Magnoliopsida; order Asterales; family Campanulaceae; genus Adenophora; species Adenophora triphylla. The sequence goes on from JAFEMH010000021.1 coordinate 287,682, forward strand.
TTTGGGAAGGCTAAGGGGATCCCCCGTCTTTCTGCTCACAACGGGCACCGTCTTATCCTTGGTGGGGACCCCACCCATCTCATTCTGCCTCTTCAGGGCAGCTTCCTTGTTGGCCTTCATGTTCTTGGCCTTCAATTGGGCAGCACTTTAGTGGAGGGGCATCAGAAATTGTATTCTTCTGGATCTACTCTGAGGGAAAGAGAAAAGGTTAGAATGCGCCAAAAAATCAAAGATAAAGATAAATTGGCAACAGTTATATGAAAACAGTTAGAGACCGATAAGTTCGGGAGGATCGCACTCAGCGCCCAGCATGCAGGTCTTACAATCCGCCTCAAATTGGTAGTGCTCGTGCACCCTCCAATCAGGGTCACGAGGCAACGACTCTATTGCTACTCTGGGGGCATGTGGGGCGCCCTCCCTGCGAGGAGCCACCCCCGAGTAGATCAATAAGGGCTCATCCACTACAATTGTGCCTACATCATAAACGGGCTCCTCCCCGCTATCCAAGTAAAGGGCCAGATGCCTCTCTATGGCAGTGCGCATAGCATCGGCAGAGGACGGGTCCGGATAACTGCTAGCGGACACCTTCATCGGGACTGGACTCTGAGGCTTGGAAAAGGGCCATCCAAACCTAGACTCAATGACCAGGATATCCTTCTGGTTCCATTGGTCAAACTTGTTCGAAGGGGGAGAGAAGGTCTTGGTAGAGAAATTCCTAGCCTTCAAACCCAGAATGCCGCGGAGAATTTGGTTCTGATAGTAAGCGTAGAGCCCGGCCAGGGTGGGTTCATAGCCCATGAATCTGCAAACAGCTATGAAAGAAACAATGGCTCTGATGGCATTGGGAGTCAGGTTCATGGGGAGGCAGCGGTTGAACTCCAGGAAGTCATAGTAGAAAGGATCCAAGGGCAGCCTCAGGCCATTCTCAAATTGAGCACCATAGAAAACTAAGGCCCTATTATCCTCGCGGACATCAGCTACTGTCTCCTGCCTCAACTTATCCTTCCCCTTTATCGGAACGTGTCCTAAGGTGCGGACACGGTAGGCGTTGCGGTCCACGTTATAAACCTCATAAATATCCTCCTCCCAGTTGAGGATAGCCACTTCCTTGGCTTTCTTACTGCGGCCATGGCCAGGGTTCGCCTCAACAGCTGGCCGTTTGCCTTTATTACGGGCAGGGGCCTCAGCTACCTCCTCCTCGGAATCAGGGTCAGAAAAGGCATCCACGATGTTCGTGGTCTCAGCGGCCTTCTTAGAGGTCCCCGCAGCCCTCCTAAGTTCGACCTCGCGGTCATCCTCCTCGGTCTCCGTGCTCGTCGAGCCAAAGAGACCAGTGGCATCACCGCGGGCAGAGGTCACTTCATCCTCATCCTCCCCGCCTACAGTAGTCTCAAAATTTAGAGGCTCCAGCTCCTCACTACTACTTAGTTCAATGGGTTCAAGCACTGTGGCCGCGGGCACCACGTTGGGGAGTACAGTCCTCAGGGGCAGGACATCCAAGGGGTCATTCGTGTCGCGGTGCCCGCGCGGCATTGGTTTGTTCAGTGGTCCATTAGCTCACACTTCTCCCACCGCTTATCTGTTCGGGGACACGGATCGCTCTCCTCACAAGTTCAACGGCGTTCGAGCTGATCTCTCGCGGGGAAACCCGCACAAAACCCCCATTACAAAATTTCTTAGCCTTCGGTGATCCCCAAAGACCAAGCACATTACGATTGTAGATGTACTTCTTCTTGGCCTCCCACAACCGGGGTGGGACAAAAGGCCCCCAATCATCTCTCTCACGGAAAAACAGAAACACCTAAGGGATAGCCTTATCCACCCCAATCCTACCTTCCTAAAGATACCACCAAATCCGTTTACGCACGGCAAAGATATCAGGGGTGGATCCATCTCCTAGTTCTACGGGACGGCGGGGTCCAAATTCTCGAGTGGTCATTATGCAAAACCCAGAAAGGGAAAAGAAAAATAGAGGGAGATGAAGAAGAGAAAGCACCCAATGTTACTTACGAAAAGAAAGCTTGAGGGTAGATTCGGAGAACGGTTGCACAAGAATTCGCAGCAAGAAGTTTCTCTCTCTAGAGCTCTTTGAATATTTGGAAACGGTAAAAGTGTTTGGGGTTTAAGGGTTTGGTATTTATAAGGCCTACCTATACGGGTTAACCCGTTAACCCGTATTAATTAGCCCACAAATCCAGCCTCGGACCCTGAACCGTCTCCAAACGTTTGAAAATTCGAAAATTAAATACCTTTTGCATTTATTACCCCCCTTGGATGGCTGACACGTACCCCTGACGTACCACTAACCCGTCTTTTCATCTGCCAAGGGGCCCACCTGTTAACCGGGAGGCACGCCATGCAAGGGACCACGTGTCACTCACTGGTGCCTCCCGAACGTTCCCTTTGGCCCATGGGGCCAAGCAACAAACAAGGAAAAACGCCAACACTGGTGCTCGCTCGAGGAGCAATTGGAGTAGACCGAGCTTCTAGTAGCTCCTCACTCAGACCATAAATAATCACACTTGGAGCTAGGGGCCATTGATGAGCCCGGATCTACTGGACCGGGCCCGCGCTCGGTCTAGTCCAAGGAACCAGTGACGTGGCAGTTCCTAGACCGCTGGAGGGAAGACCGCGGACAAATAGGCCCTTGTGGTCAAGACCGTGTCCCTCCTCGCATCGTCCCCATCGAGCACCATTGGGACCCTGCTCGCTGGATCCGTGCCCGCATGAAGTCATGCCCGCATCAACCGTGCTCGCATCTTATATCTTTGACCGCGGGCACAACGTTGACCGCGGCACAAGCCGCTTCCCGGCTTAAATGTCAAGCCTTACCGAGCAAGTTAGCTTACGCTCGACAGCCACTTGCCGGCTCCCCCATCACGCATTCAATGCGGCTCATCCGCGCCTACTATTCCATTTAATGCAATAAGCCGGCTACACGGCTCATGTCCCTTTCAGCCATGTCCCTTGGATGCCAATGTTCCTTCCCCGACAGACCAATTAGGCTGCGGACGCGTGTAGCTGGTCAAATACCAAAGTGCCCCCTAGGGCTGATCTCATTGCTTACCTCAACAAGCACCATGGCATTGCCTATAAATAGAAGGCCTTTACCCCCTTGGGCAAGGTAAGTTCCATATACAATTGAGTAAGCTCTTTTACTCTCTAAACCTAAACACACACACTCCAAAGGTATTCAAAGCCTTATTACTCAGTATTCTTGCTCTCACACCCGAGGGCCTGAGTTGGAGTAACATCCAACTTTGACCTTAACGGTGCTTGTTTGTGTTGTGATCTAGGTACACAAAACCACCAAATATATCCTAGCCAGATATCCTTGAACCGCTCCTGACCCCGAAAAGCTGTGGCGTCATCAGTTTAAGAAGCTGAAAAAGTTACATGAATTAGTGCAAAGTTAACTCAGTAGAACTGACAAGAAGATTGTAGCATGGTGGTAGGCACTCCTCACTTGAGATAGAAGGTCGAGTTCGAGTCATCAATGGGGGAATATGGGAACATATGTTCATCATCTTTTAGAAAAAAAAGAAAAAAAAAAAAAAAGTTAACTCGTAGAACTGATGCAAAATATTTCAAAAAATTGTTGTTTTAGAAGCTTAAAAATGTGTATATGGAATAAAGATGGGTCAGTGACGGATTCAATACTCTTTTACAACGGTTTCACAAAAGACAAAAACTCATGTGAGAACAATAATACCCGTCTCATCCATGAGACGGGTCGGATCTATGACCATGACCCGCCCAACCCTACCCACGCACCACTCTCTCTCTCATCACTCTCTCTCTATACGCAATAACAGGGATCCCTCCCCAATTGTCTTCTCCGGCAAATCCTACCTTCAACCTACACACCGGCGACCCAAATTCGTCCTATATTCCCTGTTTTTAATCGCGATCTGAGCAAAAATGATGGTAATGATCGTGAAATTAGTGAAGTTGAGGAGGACGTTTCAAGCATTGGAATTCTGCTGAAGAAGTTGTTCGGAGAAGATCGTGACGAGAGCCAACCGTCGACGTCGTCATCGGAAGGTGATGAATTGGAAGCAATTCCGGCGGGAAGCTATTGTGTGTGGAGGCCGAAATGCGCTGAATCGCTATCGCCGAGTAGGTGGAAGAAGAGTCCTTCAACTCAATCGGGATCAGGATCAGGATCGAAACGGTGGAGGCTTTGAGATTTGATACTCCGGCGAAGCAATAGTGACGGGAAGGGACCGTTTGTGGGTTGAGGGCCGAATTCTGGGTTGGAGAGAGAAGAAGAGTGGTGTTTAATGGAGGGAGGAGAAGACAAGGAAGAAGATGAAGAGGAGAGAGAGAGATGAGATCTGTGTGTGAGAGATGGTATTGCTATAAGTAATAGTTGGTATTGCTATAAGTAATAGTACTACACTTTGTGAAGTAATACTTTGTGAAGTAATAGTGTTATTTTTTTTTTTTAACTAATAATAGTTTTAGAAACTGTTTTCATTTTGAGTAATACTTCTCATTTGTTTAAGTAATAGTTGGTATTGCTATAAGTAATAGTACTACACTTTGTGAAATAATAGTGTTATTTTTTTTTTAACTAATAATAGTTTTAGAAACTGTTTTTATTTTGAGTAATACTTCTCATTTGTTTAAGTAATAGTTGGTATTGCTATAAGTAATAGTACTACACTTTGTGAAGTAATAGTGTTTTTTTTTTTTTTTTAACTAATAATAGTTTTAGGAACTGTTTTCATTTTGAGTAATACTTCTCATTTGTTTAAGTAATAGTTGGTATTGCTATAAGTAATAGTACTACACTTTGTGAAGTAATAGTGATATTTTTTTTTAAGTATTACATTATCAATGACTTAAAGTAATAATACATTCAGTCATTACATTAAGAGATGGTAACTATTACTTTTTCTAATCCACTGAAAAGCCGAAAAAATAATATAAAAACTAAAAAAAAAATTAAAAAAACTAAAAAAAAAAAAGCAAAAAGCAAAAAAAAAAAAAAAATAAAAAATAAAAAAATTGGGCCTAAAAAAAATATGAGAGGCCTAGAAAATAAATAAAGACCAATTAAAAATACAAAGAAGGCCTCAAATTGCTTTGGCTGGAATGAATATTGGCGTGGACTAGGAATGATTGGTTTGGGCGGTTATGCCCATGGATCATGGGTCGACCCGTCTCATGCATGAGACGGATCCCCTTGTTCTCATGGAAGACTTGCTCTTCACAAAATACACTACGAAATCTTTAAAATTTAAAAAGTGAAAAAACGACATAAAAATCATTAAAAAATCATTAAAGTGAAAAAACGATATGAAAATCATTTCACCCTCTCAACTAAAGAAACCATTTAATTTTTATCTAACCAAATGTAGGTTTGCCACTGGATGGCGTACTCAAATTGACTTACTTCCTCATACCCAAAATATTCATATCCTCAACGCGAAGTTAGTTTGAACAAAGATTGATTTAATTATCAGAATGAAAATTTAAAATTTGTTATTGATAGTATTTATAATGGTGTATTGATAACAATTTTAAATTTTTATTAGAATAATTAAATTAACCTAAAACTATTGTTCAAAATACCTTTGTGCTAAATACAAAAAAGTGTAAAAATAATTTCGGAACAAAGAAAGTATTTTGAGAGGTCGAGAAAGTTAATAAAAAATTTAGGTTAAACAAGCTTTATTAATACCATCTAGATGCAAACTTAATGATTTTTCACATAAAATTATTCATTAATTCATTCAATTGAATTTGCTAAATAACTCGGTCCTATATTTTCGATTTTTTTTTTTTTTAATTTAGCTCGACTAATAGTCTGATTGAATGTTATTTCATTTATGAAATAGATTGAATCATATGATAACAAAGTGTATTTAATGTGTCAAATGGCTGCATTATCTAACTTCTCTTTCATGAAAGTGAGATGTTAGTCCGCTTCAGTGTTGGAATCATGTTTGAGCTGTACAAATATAAATATATACTCCCTCCGTCCCGCTGATAACTTCACTTTTTGCCATTTTGGGTGTCCCATTGAAAGCTTCACCTTTCCTTTTTTGGCAAAGGAATCTTTACTATTCCCTCCACTCATTCTCTCTCCTACATTATTTTAATACTCACAACACCATTATAATTTACTATTCCCTCCACTCATTCTCTCTCCTATTTTCAAATTACACTCACAACATTTTCTCCACCTTAATTTGCGCGCGGGCCAAATGGTGAAGTAATAAAGCGGGACGGAGGGAGTATATATATATATATATATATATATATATATATATATATATATATATATATATATATATATATATATATATATATATATACTAGCGATGTCAAGGTCACGTTTTTTAATTTTGTTTTTTTTTTTAAAAAAAAAAATTTTAAATAAAAAAAAAATTTTAATTAAATTTTTTTTTTTGGGCAAAATGTGAGGAACCAAATAGTTCCTCCATTTTGAAATTCAAACTGAATGAAGAGAGAGAGAGAGAGAGAGAGAGAGAGAGAGAAGGGTATGTGTGGGTTTAAAAAAATTTTTTTTTTTTTTAAAGGGAGGACAAAATGGAAAAGTGACAAAATAATGGGGACAAAACGGTAAAGTTGACGGATGAAACTGTTCATGGAACAGTGCCAACCTTCCCTCATTTATACTATAGATATATATATCATAAATACAGTGTGGGTTCTACTTGTATTTATTTTGATTCTTTTTGTTGTAGTTTTGTTGATGCGAATCAAGTAATTTGACATGAACGAATGCTCATTTTCCCTTTATCGTGGGATCATTCTATCCTTTCATCAAATTTTATCTAATTTAGTTTTATAATGAGAATGCTTCAAAATTAAGATTTTGATCAATTTGCCGAAAATTTGCTTACATAACAACAACGACAACAACAACAAAGTCTTAGTCCATAAAAATTTGAAATCGCTTAACGTGAATCGTTACTTATATGTTATTGTGCAAAAAAAGGTTAAGAGGAAATTTAAAAGAATAAATAGACGGGAATAAATTTTTGGGAAAAAAATAGTCAATATCCCCTAAATATCTCCAGTTCTAAGTACAATTTTAATATTTGTGGATGGTTAACTATCCACAATATGTAGAATGCTTAACTCATACGAGTCTCTTTCTAAAAAAAACAAATACTTCTATGTGTAAGTATCCAATCTGAATCGCAAAAACACACAAAAGAGACTTCAGGGACTAATTCGCAAAAGAACAGTTAAAAATGCCATTTAGAAAAAAAAAAAAAAAAAAAAAAAAAAAAAAAAAAGACAAACATTGACAAGAAAAAACTTTTCTGGTATAAAAACTAAAAACTACTTCAGGGACATCGTTGGTATTATTGAAGATCGTGACATTCAAATTCCAGACGTTTTTCGAAGAGTCTGAAAGTGTGAATTGATTCGCACATTTTTGAGTCACATATTTTTGGGAAATGTAGGTTGCCTTATTTTATTATTTTAGAAGATTTGTATCTTTCTTATTTAAAGAAAATTTGTATATTTCTTATTTAAAGAAGATTTGTAAATATCTTTCTAATCTCTTTATTATTTTTATTTACTAACATATAGTTAGTTTTCTTATTTTATTGTATCTTTTGATTATTTTGCTAGACTCTCACGTGAATTAGGAAGCTACAACTTAGGCTAGGATATAAAGACCTTCTTGTAGATTACTCTCCAATATCTACATGAATTGTTGGAGTCTTCGTTGCTTATAAAATGGACTCTAACCAGCTTTATTTTACACGAATTATAACTTTCATAAGCGAGAGATAAACTTCTGAGAGTGCCTTTTTGTGAGTGATCTTTTGTTGCACCAGTTCTCATTTAACTTTTGTTTTTAGTGTTTAAGTATTTCATTTCTTTTCTTAATTTTTATTTCTTTGTAATCAAAAGCTTAATCGATTTATAAAGCGAAGTTTTTATTGTCTACAACAAATTGTTGTAGATAAGTGGTAAAACCCTGTTTTATACTCCCTCCGTCCCGACCGAAGTGTCTCAAAATGGGTTCGGCTCGAGAATTAAGGAAAGTGATGTAAGAAAGAGAAAAAGTTTAAATGTTGTGAGTATGAAAAATTAAATAGAAGAGAGAATGAGTGGGAGGAATAGTTAGGAGAGAGAATGTTGTGAGTGTAAAAGTAAAGTAGGAGAGAGAATGAGTGGGTGGAATAGTAATAAAAAGTTTCCTTTTTTGGGTCGGGACATTTTAAATGGGACGCCCAAAATGGAAAGTTGAGACACTTTGACCGGTACGGAGGGAGTATTATGTTTGTTTAATTATTCCGCTGCAAATATGTTCATGTAGTTATTGGTGCCATCACACTATGAATAACACCAATACTGTGTGAGTTCGTCTGACTGTCCTTGCTACTCAATTTCTTTCAATTGGTATCAGAGTCTACACTCGATTACACTGAGTATGATCCAAAAAGAGTAGTCATAAAGGATGGTCATTTAACCCAGCATCGCCCTCCTATGTTATATGGTACAAACTATACTTTATGGAAAGCTAAGATGCGTCTTTTCATCAAATAAATTGATGAGATGGAGTGGCTAAGCATAATTGTCTTATGGTCTCCTCCTAAGGTTGAAAGCAAGAATGTAGTGAGTGAAACCTATGAAAAATCATACAAACTTAAACCTGAGCAAGACTGAACTACAACATAAGTTACCCTTTCTAATTATATTTCTAAAGCTATAGGTGCGATATCAAATCGTGTTGATTAATACATGTTTCGCTTAGTAATTGATCAAAATGTAGCAAAAACAGCTTGAGATATTCTTCAAGCTCACTGTGAGGGTGACGACAGTGTTAAGGCCACCAGGCTGAGGATCCTCATGACCAAGTTTGAAAACTTGAGGATGAATTAGGTCAAAGATATAAAAATCTATTCATCTAAAGTAAGAGATATCTTTAATGAATGCCTCTCCCTAGGTGAGCCTATATCGAATGTTAGGCTAGTAAGTAAAATGCTTAGGACTGTTACTGATAAATTCAACATTAAAATTGCTGTTGTTGAATAGGCTCATGATATTGAAACTATGGCTCTCTATAATCTTGTAGGTATTCTAACCATGTTTGAAATGAATCTGTCTATTCAGCAATAACATAAGGCTGATAGTATTGCTCTTGCTGATACTCTTTCCATTACCTCTAAAGTTTCTAAAAGAAATTGTAGAAACCTCTAAAGAAATTGATAGATCTAATTTCGAAACTTAAGATGTGATTTTCCTCACCAAAAGGTTTACGTCATTTTTAAAAAACAAAAAGGATAACAAATTTACATCAGAAAGCCAGAACACTTCAAATTTTGAAAATTCTGAGGAGGATACTGGAAATACTTTTAAACAGCTTGGAAGCTTTAACAATAAGAAAATTCATTATGTTCAATGTAAAGCCTGCAAGGGCTTTGGTCATTATGCTAATGAGTATGCCAACAATTTTAAGATAAGGGGTATGAGCTTATGTGTGACCTTGAGTGACACTGAAGATGAATATGAGACTACACATTTGGTAGTCATTGATGCCTCATCCCAAAGTCACGAACATCTCCCTGATGTTACTTCAGATGTGATCACACTGGAGATCACACCCTCTGACTCTGAGTTCAAATGCTTTGATTCTTTTATTCATGAAAAACCAGAGGATGAAGAAGAATGTGATGGTACCTTTGAAGAAGTTCATGAAGCTTACACTTATCTTTTCGCTGATTGGCAAAAATGTGTTGAAAAACTTGGTGTTTTTGAAAATGTCAACGAGAAAATCTCAACTGAAATCACTACTTTTAAATCTGAACTTGAGAGAGTTTCCATTGAGAATGATAACCAAAAGGACTTCATAGCGAAACTCGGGGTAATGATCACCAAGCGTGATGTTGAACTCGAGAAAGTTAAATCTAATTTTGAAAAAGCTAATGGAACTTTTAAACAGTTAAACACTGGAAAAGCTAAACTTGAAGAAGTTTTAAACTTGGGAAGTCAAACAAAAACTGGTATTGGCTATTAATCAACTTTTGTAAAAGAATGTGAATATACCTCTAAATCTAAAGTCTTTCAAAAGGTAGAGTCCAAACCTAGGAGAAATAAGTTTGTGTGTCATTACTGTTTTGCTACAGGTCACATCATGCCCTTCTGTTATCAAAGGATTCATGACCTTGGGAAATCTGCACCCCAGATGAGAGCCCGGATGTACTTACACCATAGCTCACATTGCCAAAACTCTGGGAGATTTGTGTGGTTTGAAAAGAAGGAAGAGGAGTGTAAGGTTGTTTTCACTTCTTTGAAGAGCAGTGTATCTAGCTCTTGGTATTTTGACAGTGGGTGCTCAAGGCACATGACATGTATAATTGAATTCCTGTCTGATTATTCTATTGTGAATGGAGGAAGTGTGAAATATGGAGGTGGTGCTCATGGTAAGATCATTAGTAAAGGAACCTTGAGTGTTGAGGGTCTACCTAATCTCCATAACGTTTTTCATGTAGAAGGCCTTAAGGCCAATCTCATAAGCATTAGTCATTTGTGTAACGATGATATGCATGTGAAATTTGATAAGCAAATTTGTGAGGTGTTTGATAAAACAAGCAGTTGTGTCTTTAAAGGATTTAAAACTTTTGATAATTGATATAAGTTTTGTGATGTTACAGGTTTTGTTGAAGAGCTGGAGATTGCCAATGAAGAATCTGAACAGGAAATTCTTGAGAAGCAACAAAATAATACAGAAAAGACTGATATATCCAGTGATGTGATCACATCGCAGATCACACTAGCAGAAACTAATGGTTATTCAGATTCAGAGGCATACTTCAGCAGCTCAGATAATGAAAAAGCAGGTATGGAAAGGTTCAGAGACATTTCAAGAAAAATACAAATGGACCATTCCGTCTTACAAATGGTTAGAGACGTGCATGCAAAGGTAAGTACCAGACCGAAGGCTAGGGTCTATTACAGAGACTCTGCTGGCCTAAACTGGATATCTTCAGTGCTACCCAAGGTAAGTGTTTGTTATTATGTATCTCATCTACAGCCCAAAATTGTTGAAATAGTGAAAGATGAGTAGGGTACTTATGATATGAATAGTAAAATTGGGAGTTATTTTTATCTTGGGAATAATATGGTCTCGTGGTACACTCAAAACTATGCTTTTCACTCTACTGATGAATTTAATATATACCAGTAGGCATGTGTTGCTCTCAATTCTTTTGGATGAATAAGATGATTAAGGACCAATGGTATAAAAGTAATGTGTTAACTGTCTTTTATGATAATCTAAGTGCTATAGAAATTTTAAAAAACCAGGTTCAGCACTCTCGCACTAAAAACAAAGACATTAGACTTCATTTTATTCGAGACCTTATTGAGCAGATTTTTTTAGCCTAGAACTTGTAAGAACTGAAAACCAGTTGACTAACATTTTAACTAAGGTTATTGATTTTGAGAGACTTTGTACTCTAAGGAAGTCTCTTTGTTTGTATGTCATCTAATGGTGTGATCCCCTGTGTGGTCACATCATGGTCTACACCTGTATTGTATATTATTTAAAAAAAATAAAAATGCGGATGCATATTAGTTTAATTTGCACTATATATCTCGGTGTGATCACTTGAATTCCTCCCTTGATTTGTCCCACCTTTGGATTTTGAACTCTTCCAATGTATGTTAGGTTATAGTAACTTACTTTTTATCCTTATGGATGTTTTTCAATGAGTGCCAAATCTAAAAAGAAACAACTGATCCACCCACTGTACGAAGCCACTATAATGTGATCAAACGATATCAAAATAATATTTTATGTTGAATTTGATAAGATCATTTGAAAAAGGGCTATCTTTGGGAGTAAAGAAGAGGGAAAAATACCAACCAATAAATTCCCCACAATAAAAAAATGGGTGAGTGCATTCTAGAGGCTGAGAAGAATGGAAAATAGTTCATTGATCTCCTTAGAAAGGATGAATTCCCGAGTGTGATTTCATTCTATTTCATACAATATTGAGAGATATATATCACTTGCTTCTACATTATGCATCATAGTATAGTCATAAATTTAGGTCATCCTTGTTTTTGGTGAAACTATTAATCAGGTGTTTTTTTTCTTCCCATATTTTTTCGGCTAAAAATCTTTTGTTCAATTACTCTCCAATTAAATTTGATCTTGGTCTAATGTTTTGTGGTTATGGCAGTGTGTTCAATGGTATTGTTTGACATTTTTATAGCAGGTACATTAGTCACATAAAAAAAGGATCATATTGCCATTTTTTTAAGTCCTTAATCTCCATGAAATTCAAAAGGGTGGAGAAGCATTTTTTGTAAGTACCATCCCCTATTTTTCAACTCCCTAGACTCCTTTAATTATCTCTCATCGTCTACTACCGTCTTCTACTATTTCGTTGGAGGTAACACAAATGTTGTGTATGGTGTGGTTCTTGATGTGGCCACATCTAGACTTATATCCTGAAGCATTATCAAATTGATATTCTCCATTCTGGTCAAAAGGGGGAGAATAAGTAAAAGGGGAGAAAGACTGAAGTTTGAGCTGAAACAAATTTAGGGAGAGTTGGATTGTTTGATAAGAGACATTGGATTTAAGGGAGTTTCTATATTTGGTATTTTGATTGATTATATGACATTTATCAATCTTGATTTTGACCAGAAAGCTACAAATCAGGGGGAGATTGAAAGTGTAAATTGATTCACACATTTTTGAGTCACGTATTTTTTAGAAATATAGACTGTCTTATTTTAGAAGATTTGTATCTTTCTTATTTAAAGAAGATTTGTAATATCTTTCTAATCTCTTTATTATTTTTATTCACTAACATATAATTAGTTTTCTTGTTTTAGTGTATCATTTGATTATTTTGCAGGACTCTCACGTGAATTAGGAAGCTACAACTTAGGCTAGGATAAAGAGACCTTCTTGTAGATTACTCTCCAAGATCTACACGAATTATTGGAGTCTTCATTGCCTATAAAATGGACTCTAACCAGCTTCATTCTACACGGATTATAACTTTCATAACCGAGAGATAAACTTCTGAGAGTGCCTTTTGTGAGAGATCTTTTGTTGCACAAGTTCTCATTGAACTTGTGTTTTTAGTGTATAAGTATTTTGTTTTTTCTCTTAATTTTTATTTCTTTGTAATCAAAGCTTAATCGATTTAAAAAGAGAAGCTTTTATTGTCTACAACAAATTGTTGTAGATAAGTGGTAAAACCCTGTTTTATATTCTGTTTGTTCAATTATTTCGTTGTAAATCTGTTCGTGTAGTCCTTACACTACTAGAAACTGGGTCTTTAGCGACGGAATATTTCCGCCGCTATATAGCGGCGGAATGGAAGCTATAGTGGCGAAAAAAATTTGGTACCGTTTACACCGACGGAATTTAAGCCCGCCGATGAAATTACAATTTAATTAAATCAAATTACCTCAGCGGCGGAATATTCCGTCAGAGGATTTAGAATTTTAATTAAATCAAAATAACTAAGTGGCGGAAATTTCCGCCGGTGAAATTACAATTTTAATTAAATTAAATTATCTCAGTGGTAGAAAATTCCGCCGGTGGACACTGGCGGAATACCATTTCCGTCGGTGTACACCGACAGAAATTGGACTGCCGGACCGCTGCGACGCGCTGCCACTGGCGGACCACCGATGAAATTATTCTGCCGGTGGGTATGCAGCAGCTACGGAAATGCCGCTTTAGCGGCGGAAATTTTCGCTGCTAAAACATGTTTTTCTGGTAGTGTTAGTGTTATCACACTAGGACTAACACCAGTACTCTGTGAGTTCGTCTGACTGTCCTAGCTTCTCAATTTCTTTTAGATTCACTGAGCGGAAAAACTCGTTAGAGTGGGTTAAGCAAATTTTGTTGTACTACCAAACCTACAGGCTGTTAAGCTTGTCGTACGACAAAAACTACAGCCGGAGATCATTTATAAATGTCAGGTCTCTCTACCATTTTCGGGATCAGAAATAGAAACCCTGTTGAAACTCTGCCAAACTGAAAAACTCAGATTCTCTCTCATCCAATCTAACCTAGTCTCTTTCCTCCCAAACTCTAGATAATCTCTCACGTACTAAATCACACATTAGCATCCAATCCAAGCAAGCTCAATCCTCAAGTTGATCAATCGATTCATATCAACAACAACAAACAAGTTGCTTCCTAACTTGTTTTAACAAATCCAATTTCATCCTAAATTGGTATGATTATCTCTCATTTACCTTAATGAGAAAGAAAAAGGGTTATCTATTGTGTTGAAAAGAGGGACTTGTTCAAAGTATTGAATGCATAGTATTGTTCGTGATCAAGATATATACGCAAAGCAAAAGAAAAGAATATTTTGAATTTTCTTGCCCTCTCTTATGTTAAAGTGAAAAGTGACCAAAACAAAGAAAGATTATCAATCTCATGTGTAAAAGTATGCAAAATTCTAAGTTTGGGGCTTGAATCATGGGTTGGCATGGATGAGCGGAGTGTTGAATTCAAAGTGAGGAGATATGTTGAAAACTTTCTAGTTTCACTTGCTTGATTTCATATGTCCTTATCTTTATTTGTAACCGTGAACCTAGTCTGCAAGTTTCGCGATACATTATACGCCATAAAGTCATATTTGATCCCTAAAGAGTAGCCGGGTTGACAATTAAGTTTAAACATGCATATGAGTGTCCTTGTGTATAAATTTATCTTCTTATCATTAGTTTAGAGCATGACATAAGTGACCCTATAAAATATCTAACTTTGGTGACAATGATCTTCCCATTATTCATTCATCTTTAATTATGTGGTGGAGAACTATAAGTTAGATGTATCCATGTTAATGTAATCCCATGTTCAAAATAACTCTTTTAGACTATGTGTGTTGTAAAGATTGAGACTTGTTTGGCCGACAACCTATTATATTATTTGAACATCACAAAAATATTTTCTTTTGTTTTAGGTAGTTAGTATTTTTATTTTGTTTAGTTTTTTTTACTCGATTACGAGTAAAAGATAAGTTTGGGGTATTTGATGAATGTGTTTTCACCCATCCAAATGATATATCTTTAGACCTATTTGATGCTCAACCTTGGGTGTTTTGATGGATTTTTGGATTGTTTATGAGTGCAGGGAATGGAAGGAAAAAATCACGGAATATGATTGAAAATGATACGAAAAAGAACGATCGATAGCGGAGCGGCAAAAGAGGAAAGAATATAAATTATAGAAGGACAAAGTGGATATGGCTCTAAACATTCATTACCATTGGATAGTAATTGTCGATAGCTTTCCAATTATATGTGCCACGTCCCAATCGGAGTACGTACAAAAAAGTTATAACCTACGGAAGTTTGCTGATGATGATACAAGTCAGCGAACCACGAACAGCGCACGCACCTAAGGGGTGGGAGCGTCCGCCTCCAAAGGACAGAAACTGAGATTTTGACTACATTGATGAGTGCGGCTGTCCCCTTCAAGGGGTATGTTCGCCCCCCTCCCTCCGGACAACTTCAGAAGTTTTCCTATTTCGCGTTGATTTTGGTTTTCGTTTCCTAATTTCGACCCTACTCTCTATCCCAATTATAAATAAAACACCTTCAGCCATATTTTTGGATCTCATATCATATCGTAGGTTTTATTATTGTTTTGAAGAAGGCTTGTAAAGATTAAAGATACATGTTTTATTTATTTTCTTCTTCTCTTTATGGCCATTCGAGGCTAAATTCTTGATTCGTAGATTGTATAACAATAATTTGATATTTATGCTAAGATTTTAATTATTCCTACTTCTTTCTCATTCTTGTTCTTCTCAACATTCTTAAATATCGTTCTTTAGATCAATTTTATGATTAATATACTCTTTTACTCTTGAATTTATTTTGGTTTAAACCATTGCGCTAGTGTGGATAGTTTATACATTGACCATTGTTGAGAATAATATATTTAATTGATGACCTAGGGAAAGTTAATTGAATCTAGGTTTCAATGATCTTATGATTTCTTTTAGAAGCTAGCGAAAGTCAAACAAATCTAATTTCTTGTGTTCTTGTTATTTAAATTGGATATCTTGAATGTTTTTGTTGACCTATCGAAATATATTAAACGTCCCAATCCTAATTTTTGTGAACAAATCCTTAAATGGGATTGATCTATTTTATTCTTTTGAAAATAAAGAATAAAGTGATAATTGTTATGATTCCCAATCTATTAATCTCTTGTTATCTTGGTTTCTTTTACTTGATTTAATTCTTGTTTTCTTAGGATAATTAATCAAACCAAAAATAAAAACCCCTTTCTTGATTACTATTGCACTATTAAAATATACTGGTTCATAGACGAGTCTCTATGGATTCGAGCATTACAATTACATATTACTACATTGATACTAGTGCACTTGCTAGATAAATTTAATTAGATATAGAAATCTTCCATCACATGCTTCATTTCCTCTTTTCCATTCATGTAAAATCCTAAAATGAACGAATTATGGCTTATAACTTGTTTCATATATTTCCAAATAAATAGTATTATTTTTTTAAAAACAAAAATTATATTTCAATAGTTTAAAAAATGCAAAATAAATAATTATCATTTATAAAATAAATATTATGAGTTTAATTATCAAACTATTTTATTTATGACAAGAAAAATATTATTTAAATTTTTTTAATGATAATTTGTTAGTCCCATGATAAATGTTAGTTTGATTTTGTTTTTACTCAACTTGAGTAAACTTTATGAGAAAAAAATTTAAAAAAAAAAGTAATTAAAACATGGCCTACAATACAAATAGAAATAAAACACATCACAATTTTTTTTTTAAATATAGTTTATATGAGAGAATAAAATATCACAAAAAAAGAAAGTTTTAGGTATAAAATATAAAATATGTTGATAGATGAATTTGAATCCATTCCCTTTTTTTTTCTCTCTTTTCCCCTCTTACCTTGTTAAAACACTTATTCCTAACTTAAAATTATTAGCTATTTTTATAACATTCTTAATTATTTAAGTGATTTGATATTTTTTTTATCAAACAAGCTTAATTTTATAATCTTTTAAAATATTTCAAACTAAAAGCTTAATTTGATTATCAAACACACTTTTATTCTCTTTTTTATTTTATTTTTCATACTAATAAACGTGTTCTCTCACTAATTTTCTATTCTACTTTTTCGTAATTCTTAGGCCATTTCCAATAATGAGTTGAATTGAGGGGTTGAGAGGGATTAAGTTAGTTGAGAGGGGGTAATAAGGGGTTGAGAAGGGGGTAGTTGAGGGGGTTTAGTTGAAACATTTCGGGTTGAAGAAAAAAAGATGGGGCCCATCTATGC